>JACCGJ010000225.1:0-13934 GCA_013407085.1 Atriophallophorus winterbourni | reverse complement strand
GTGATTGCGGAGTAATGAAGCTTGGTGGAGTTGGCGGTTTAACCACACGAAAGCTGGTTTTGTGCACGGAATATGCTGTGATTGTAGGATCTTTATTAATAGAGGACTCGCTCATGGTAGGGTGGTAAGTGAGTATTCCGAAAAAATAGGCCAAAAATGGACAAATACGAAGATATCGTAAATGCAAAAAATTGCAGTTTGTCGAGGCTCACCAATTATGTGGTAGTCGGGCTCACCAGTTATGTGGTAGACCGAAAATATAAGTCTAGCACTACACACAAAATTGCAATAATGGAAAGAACTCACTGAAAGACCAAGAGAGCAAATGTCCAAATAAAGATCCGTAACGTCCAACGATAGCGAAGTAATCCACACAGGAAAATCCAGGAAATGGAAACCAAGGTGCAGAAAGAGCTAAAATGTTGGAGATTCCGTTAATCACAGTTCCAGCACAAAGTGGCGCACACAGACTTCACAACCACGGAAGAAGACAGAGTCCGAGTTCGAAATTGTATTGACCGCCAAAAAGTATATTGTACAAGCATTGATACATATTAAGTGTACATGGCCAAAAAATGAATAATCATACAAGGCCAAAAAGTGTATGTACAAAATGCTAAGGTACAAGGGAAAGTAGATCATTACAATACTCCCCCACCAGAGCGTTAGTTATGCTTAAAGTAAGGATAACATACGCTCGAAATGTTCATGTGGCCAAATAGTCAGTAAGACGTCTGGGCCAATACGCATGTCTACCAGTTCCAGTTTGAACAGAGGTAGAAAGCCCGAAGGATTGAGATGAACATGGGGGGAGGTAGGCGGTTGTGATTGCGGAGTAATGAAGCTTGATGGAGTTGGCGGTTTAACCCCACGAAAGCTGGTTTTGTGCACGGAATATGCTGTGATTGTAGGATCTTTATTAATAGAGGACACGCTCATGGTGGGGTGGTAAGTGAGTATTCCAAAAAATAAGCCAAAAATTGACAAATACGAAAATATCGTAAATGCAAAAAAATTGCAGTTTGTCGAGGCTCACCAATTATGTGTAGACGGGCTCACCAATTATGTGGTAGTCGGGCTCACCAATTATGTGGTATTCGGGCTCACCAATTATGTAGTGGAATAAGGAAAAATAGTCTAGCACTACACACAAAATGGCAAAAATGGAAAGAACTCACTGAAAGACCAAGAGAGCAAATGTCCAAATAAAGATCCAGAGAAGTCCAACGATAGCGAAATAATCCACACAGGAAAAGTCCAAGAGATGATGGAATCCAAGGTGCAGAAAACGCTAAAATGTTGGAGGATCCGTTAATCACATTTCCGGCACGCGGCGACCCACGCAAACTCCGCAATCGCGGAAGAAGACAAAGTCTGTGTTCCAAATTGTATTAACCGCCAAAAAAGGTGTTGTACAAGCATTGATTCGAATGAAGTACACATGGCCAAAAAATAAATAATCATACAAGACCAAAAAGTGTATGTACAAAATGCTAAGGTACAAGGGAAAGTAGATCATTACAATATGCTTATGTAACGTTGTAGAATCTAATCCGAATTGAGTTCAAAAGGAAGTCACGTTAGTATAGAATAAGTAACGCTTTACTTATCTAGAACGAGAGTACATGAGCTGAAATGTAAATATGAAAGTTTAGTAACTGTATGCAAAAGGTGTACGTCACAAACAAGTAAAAATCATGACAGTTTATTTATTTTGAAATATTTCCTCAGTTTCCGCGGATAATTATCGAAACCTGTAAAGTGTATAGAAAATCTTGTTGTTTTAAGTGTAGACCCTCTTCTTTTCTAAGTCCTGCTGTGGGCAGAATTGAATGAGCCTAAAAACTAAGAAATTTATAAAGTTAGTTCCGTGACATCACTTTTTGATTGAATCAAATAAATTTATTTCATGATGTATACTAAGTTTGAATGCGATATTCCTGCAACATAGCCATAAATGAAGTAGAATTATATTTGTTTTTCGCACCTAAATGATGCTTTGTGAATAAGTACAAAAAACATTTTATTGAGGTTTGAATTATAACCAGTAAACGTTCTTACGCCATGAAGCATAAGCATCAGCATTTTGCGCAACGTATTAATACAACTAATAGTCAATCAATTTATTTTCATGTTGTAAAGTATTCTCCACGCGGAACTACAGAAAAACCATTGGAATTCTCAGAATGTTTGAAAATATTTAGACCCGTATTTAAACTTTCATTTTGTTCTAGACGTGTATTTTGTTCATATAACCATTAAATTCAGTTATTTCTCTCCACCAGCTGCTCTTTATAAATTTTTTGTTGATTAATTATCATTATTATTTATATTCATTAGCATTCATATTGTTCCGTTTATAAACATTTCAACCACCACACGCAGAATTGTTAATCATTACTACCGAATTTCAGTTCATTATCAATAAATTAATTATCCGGCTCAGATATATCATTTTTCATATTTGAGGATGGAAATTGATAAAAACTGAATTAAAATTATACATTCGAACGATGGATCAAATTTTCATAACGTTGGATACTACTGTTCGACATCTGATGCGTCATCATGAATTATATCCTTTCGTTATTACAAAATCTAGAAATTATAGAATTTGAAAACATTCAATGGAAGACAAACAGTGCTACATGGATGCCCCTAATAGGCGAATCTAAACTTCGAAACCACTTACTTACTTTAGGTTTTCACATATATGCTCTTATCCGAATTCCGTTTTGATCATTGTTATCTATATTTGGCTCTCTATTTCAGATGTATTGTGTGTAACATTGGTCAACCCATCATAGCAGCATGCTTTATTCACCCAAACCACCTCTGGGTCCAAGACCTAAGCCATCTTGGTCTCTGAAACGGCGATATTCAATGATCATACCGAAATTGAATTGCTTCCTGGCTGACGATGACGTCACGAACAACGATTCAAACAAAACAAGAGGAAAGAAACTGATCAAGTAAGTCGGACTGTCGGTTTCCTGGATTCGAAAATAATTTTCATCGACTCGAAACATATCGACGCTGATGTTTATAGAAACACGTAATTTTTGTTTATTTCACAAAATAAAACAAATCGAAACGCAACAAATATTGCGAGCGCGAAAGATAAGTAGCAATATGTGATGAATCTCATTTTTACCTGCAAATAAAATTCGAGTATTTGACTGATTTCCAATATTTCATTCCTCATATTTCCACGAAATTCTATATCATAGGATACCTGAATTCACAATCCCACTGAGAAATCTGAAACTGCTGCGCTTGCCTGAATTACATCATGAAAACCCTGCGGTGCGTTAACAATTTTTGTTTATCTGCTCAAAACGTTTTACCTCAGATTTTTAAATAATTTGATTTTAATAATTTTTTGAAAACTTGGTACATTGCTTGTTTTTTGTAATTTTAGATATTAAAACATCAAAGTTATTCAAGAATGATTTCCATAATAAGAATATAAATGTATGTGAAGAAACGCTGTAAATTATGGCTCTCAAATTTACCAGCAAACAAGCGTGAATAATAATTTTCATTTGTGTTTGCATGCATCTCTATCTTTAGATTTCATTTACATTACACCAATTTATTTTCTTGTGATCCGTTGCAACACTTAGGTCTTCTTCCGAGGTAATTTTTAATCACCCAGTTTGAATTCTATTTGCGGGTTTCGTTTTATAGACGGAATGGTGGCGTTCTTAACCGTTCACTACGATGTGTGGCAAACCTGTCACTTTTATGTTTCTTTATTCCATATTGAACTGGTAGGAAGTTTGCGCTAAAACAAACGATTTGATGCCAATAATGTCTAGTTTGTAAATGTAAGGCAAATCATATAGATAACTTTCGACGTAAACAAATTTTAACATTGCTACGCTAATCAGTTATTTACTGCAGCATTCAGTCTGTTGTGTTATATAGGTTTTTTGTACCGCTTAACATTTTAAGTAAGGCCAGCAGACCATCTTTTCTACACTTGGTATTTGACGCGTCTGGTGTGTGTTGGAGATGCATTAAAATACGAATTTATCTTCATAGTTTAACTCATCTACATGTTTAAGGACACATGTGATTGAACAGGTTGCTCCGTGTAAGTCTGATCTGACAGTGACTTACAAGTTCACACTATGATTACCACTTCTCCACTTTTTTCAAGTCATTTGGATCTTGATCGTACTCTCACAACCTGATGAGTTATACATAACGGCATGGGTCATGGTCGTGTGTGATGGCAATGTATGTAAATACGGAATTTTTACGCTTATTAACATTTGAATGACACCAATTCGATTCAACAATATAAGAGAACAGTGAACATTCTCTATCAAGAATCTGGTACTACTTAATCATGTTCCCTGTCCTGACTATCACCCTTGGTCTGACGAAGCTTAAGTGTCAGAAGTGAAACGTTACCCAAAAAACTACTCTAACCGATTGCACTCAAATTTCCTTGCATTAAGAATCTGGTACATTATCTTACGGATGAGAGAATTACGCTGGGTCAATCTAGGCAAAAACAAACAAACACACGCCTACCTTTTATAGGAAAATCATGCATCCACCACACAGTATTCAATTTTTCTGTCCCGGTTGTCTCTTAAATCTGATTTGTCAATGGAGTTCATGCCAACTGGTTAAATTCAAGTCCAAATCTGGTATGCCTATCAAAACTGTCAAACGCTCTAAGTTTGATTAACGATTGGTAAATTGAAGGCATCGGAGTAAAAGAGCAGTGGTCTAGAATTTTGACCAAGCTTAATCGGAGAATCAACTCTAACTCAGCATTCGGACATAAACAGTGTGGAGATGCATTCGGATTCAAAAGCCGCAGATGCATTCGGAAATTGATTAAAATGAGAAATTTAGCTCGGAGAATCCATCGTCTGTTAGCCACCGAAGCCACATAGGAGACCTTTCGAACACTCAGAAGCTATGAACCAAAATATTCATTTGCATGCATTTCTATCACACACCCCACGACTGGTTTCGTGCTGTTTGCACTTATCAGGTAAGGACAGTAAGATCAGGATCCGTATGCGTTTGAAACAGTGGAGGAATGGTAAACAACTAGCGCTCGTATGCAACTGTTGGATAAGGCTGGTACGACCAACCTATTCAATAACAAGTATCCAAACACATGTTTAATGGGGTTAAACCCATTACCATGAACCAAAATATTCATTTGCATGCATTTCCATCACACACACCACGACCGGTTTCGTGCCGTTTGCACTCATCAGGTAGGGACAGTAAGATCAGGATCAGCATGCGCTTGAAACAGTGGAGAAATAGTACACAAGTAGTGCTTGTATGCCACTGTTGGATTGGAAACCATGTTACTTAACTTATTACTGAAGACGAAATACAGTATGAAGCTGATATACTGTATTAAACGAAGCGAAATCCAAAGCTACTTTACCAGATTGTGTACAAGCAGTGTTCAGTTAAAGCAGGAGTTGCGACTATAAGGACGCATTCTGGAATGACCTCCAATGCAGACGTCACCGTCGATGTTCTCGTAAATTATTTGCTACAGTATTTGTCCAAAGGTAAGCGTGGATATAAAACTGGATCCAAAGATAACGAATCCGGTACCACTGGACACAGCAACCATTACCTAAGAAGAGGTGCTTGGAACTCTACTATCATTGAATCCCAGAAAATTCCTTGGTTATGATAAAATTATCCCAAATATACTCACGCATTGCGCACAATTTCTGTGTGGACCTCTGACTCAGTTATTCTGCAAATCGCGGTCCCATAGTGTCATACTGACGGACTAAAAGTACAGTATAATCTCATCGATTTTTAAAGGCGCGTTCAGAGATTCGCAAATTACAGGCTTATTACCCTGTTTTCCACCGTCTCCAAGGTGCTCAAAAGGATCGTGGTGAATAAACTGAGCAAATACTTCGAAGAAAATACGCTATTTTTGGGAGCGCAACACGGTTTTAGATCGGGATACTCCTGCCTTACTAACCTCCACCATACCATTGATGATTGGACTCGAGCAGTAGATGTTCGGAATAGCATCCATGTATATTACCTCAATAAGTCGAAAGCATTTGACCGCGTAAACCACAATATTCTCGTGCCGAAGCTGGGACTTGTGGTATCACAAGAAGACTATTAGCCTGGTTGGAAAATTTCCTGACTGATCGTCTTGTTTAAGGCTCTGTTAACGGTACGTTTTTGAGGTCGGTAGAGGTGACAATTGGGGTGCCTCAGGGATCCGTCCTCGGAACAATCCTCTTTATCAAATGTAACATCGTACTGTTTGCGGAAGATATACAAGTGAGGTCGTGGATAAATATCCCGGGAGACTTCGTACTTCTCCTAAGGGATCTGGACAATCTACACTTTTGCTCCCTAAAACACCTATTTTCCAATTTCAAAACTGTCACATGTTAAACCTTGGAAAATATGTGGAGTTACAATATTTTTTTCACATAGCCTCTCGTGGACCAAGGAACAAAAAAACTTAGGTATGCAACACCCTAGGAATGTCGATCCATTGCAACTCCTTCTGTCGCAAAATATCACATTGTCCTTCATACAGAGAATTTTCGAGAGGTTCTCAAAACAGACAATTCTCCGCGTTATGAAGATGTACATCAGACCCACGATGGAATATGCAGTTCGAGCTTGAAAAAGATGTTGCGACTTTGCAAAGAATAAGCGATCGAGCTACCAAACTCTTTGCCAGACTCAGCCGGAAATCATACAATGAGCAAATCAAAACTTAATTTATGCGATTATCCATTTCGTCGTATCCGAGGGGTTTTGATTTTGGTTTACAATATTTTGAGTACCTCAAATCACCCTTTACAATGCTTATTTATTATACGGGACTCGCCTAAGACAAGAGCTCACACAGTAACTCTAACTGTCCCTCAATCGCGACTCAACAGTAGACGAGATTTTTGCCGTGCGATTTTATTTTACTTGGAACAATCTACCCCTTTATTTTGTAAACTCAACAAATCAGCAGATGTTCAAGAGAAGTCTTTTGACCCTTAACCCGTGCATCAAAGAAAACTATGCATCTTGACCCAATGGATCTACATTTGTCATCCCACTAATCATAACAATTTCCGCCCTTTGGTTTTTTCAACTGATTCTTGAACTGTTCAGTAACCAACCTAATCCGGTTCTTGTTATATTATTCTTAGTTCCCATATTATTCTGTTGTTTCATGTAAAGCTATATGATATTTAAACCATTAAATTAATTTTATTCGATAGAAACTGTTTGTCGATCTCTTCCTACTTCCCAGGAAGTTGTTCCTCTCATGTAATCCTTCCGAAACACGGTTTTGTGATTTTTAATACCGGCCCATAATCATTTTAGCATATTCAAATGGCTGTTTGTATATTAATGTTATTGGGAAAATTTTGGGCGTAACATGGCTTTTTCTGAACGTATTTCCCAACTTTTCTGCCAATAAATAATAGGTCGTCCTTGTAAAAAAGCATTTATTAACAGTTTTATTTTTTTGGTTTTCTTCATCATTTGATTTTGTATGGTTCGAACAAATTATCTGCCGTTTGCATGCTTTTTATTATGTACCCTGTTTTTTCACTTTTTGTACCCATTAATTTAAAATCGTATAACTTCAAGCAACAGAAATTTTAAACAAGTTCTGAAATGTAAGCCGCTGGTGAAAATGGCTGGTACAATTTAATTGTCCAGTTACATGAACATAATACATATGTTTATGAGTAGAAAAGATTTGGCTTGAATAAAATATTTATATCGATTAGCTTTTATCAAATATCTTTTATTTTCCTTCGTACTGTTACTTTTTCTAATATACGTACTTCCTAAAATTGAATGTCTTACATGTTTTTCTGAAAAGCTTTGCAGATAATCAGAAATGCTTCAGTGCTTTGTTTCTGGTTATACTAACTACTGTTATGACTAATTCTGTCGAATTATTCCCAAAATTCATCGCAGGTATTTAACACGATGGTTAAATAACATTTTACATTTCACTTTCTTAACAGCGTATGCATGTTTTTCTGCCATTACAGATGAAATCGTATACCAAACCTAGGCCACTGTTGCGGTTGTACCCGGAGATAATGTATGAAAAGGAATATAAGCCAATTCTTTACAAACCACCTGTCGGACAAGACTTGAAAAACGGCCTGTTATTGAAACGAATGAAACCAACTCTTCTTAATTTAGATACTGAGATGTTCTCGTATGGAATGAAAATGACGGACATAAAGCTTATTAGATTTCCGAATTCATCACACTCATCTAACTCACAGAGAGGTTCATCGGCAGTTCCCAATTTATTGAAGCTACCGGAGTCAAATAAAGAAATATACAATTTCGATCTGATCAAATCGCGGACAATTCCATGTGAACAAGTAGAGAGATCTGTTTCACCGTTCCGAGTTACTTATGAAGATCGCGAATTGCAAACTGTACAAACACCTCGAGGTGATCTGACTTCCGCAGATTTGCATTCCATAACCCCCGCAAAAGCATCCTCGGTTAAAAATAATACGGAGCATTCTGAAAACGATTTTCATGCGCTTGATAAACCATTGAATCATCTCCGTGAAGCGAACACAGCCAATTTGATCAACATGACGGAGGCTGATGTACAGTTCGATTACTATTTGGATACTGATGATTTCTTACCTGACATGAAGGAATTAGACGACAACAGTAAGTCTTATTGGGAAGACAATACGGTTGTTACTGCTGGATCGCAATTTAATTTTGTTCTATGAAAACTGATAACGAAAACAATCAATATGTTGGGTTGATTACTGTCTTGCCTTTCAGCTATTTTTCTTGGTTCACTTACACGCGGACCCTCAAATCATTCCCAAATGACTACTGATTCCTCGGTAAGTTAACCTTTGTAGTTCTATCAATTGCGTGGCGAAAGAAATGCATAGTCATAAAACCGTGATAATTGGAATTGTTTCCACTAATTTAAATTATAATGTGTATTGTGTAGATTAGTCCATTCACAAGAGTTTTCGTTAGATTCGAACCCGGAGAACAAGTAGTTAACAAATAACAATCCTACGATGAAAGCGAATCCCAATCGATAGAGCAGTGTGGTTGTCACCTCGATCTGACTTGCCAGGCCATCGCGTGCCAACCGACCATTCGATTAAGCTTGCTGACCTAGCAATGTCCTCCATTTGTTCATAATTCTTCTTGATTTGCTTTTGATCTCATCGGTCGTTTATAAGCTTCATGTTCTATTATTTTGCTCGGGTGAGCTGTTCTGCTGTCTACCGGTGGCTCGTGTTAAATTTGAGTTTATACTTATCTCTAAAAACGATTATTCTCATGCAAAGAAATTTGAGTGCAATCGGTTAGAGCAGTTTTGGTGTAACGTTTCACTTCTGACACAGAAGCTTCGTCAGACCAAGGGTGATAGTCAGGACAGGGAACATGATTAAGTAGTAGTCAACCTTCCACTACTGATTTGACCTATAGTACGCCTAGTGTGTCACGTCTCGTGGGAATGACCAGGATCAATGGTAAATTTTCCGACTTGTGTGTATCCACTTTAATCTAACACAAGTGAACACGGTCATGGTCGCTTGATACAGTAAGAGTACATAACTAACGGGGCTAAAGTTAAGCTATTTTTAAAGAAAGACGGAAATCTAATTAACTAGTAGGTGTGAGGTGAATAAAAACTATTTATCTTGGCATCAGTGCCGAGCGCCAGATTGTGGAGATTTCTGCCCCATTCACCTTATTGACCGCCAGTCGATCTGCCTTGGTAATTTCGACCGCCTCCACATGTAGACGTTCGCTATACGCTTTAATACCGCGTCTCAATATTTCCACATTGTGTAGATTGACGCTGTGGCCCGTATCTAAAACGTGCTTCTCCAGGCGTAATCACGAATAAGGGATTGATATTCCCTTGCATCCCGGGGCTGTCTCCAGACACGCTTCCGGTGTTCTTCGATTCTAGAAAGAATTTCCCTTGAAGTTTGCCCGATGTAAACACCCGAACAGTCCTCACAGTTGATTCTGTAGATGCTGTTCGTAACGCTAGATAAAGGTGTCTTATCCTTTAGGTACATCAGAGTACTACTTAATCATGTTCCCTGTCCTGACTATCACCCTTGGTCTGACAAATCTTCTGTGTCAGAAGTGAAACGTTACCAAGAAACTGCTCTAGCCGACTGCACTCAAATTTCTTTGAATTATGTATACCCGATTGGTCCCAAACATATTCTATTAGATTATTCTCAATTGTTTTATGCAACAATCGATTATCGCTCGCCATTTTATTTTAAAATCAATCAGATTCACAGAACGGAAGGCATCTGGGAATCACATAAAATGTTCTTATTACAAAGAGTAGAGTAGTACCTATACTGAAATGATTTCTTTTCAAAATTGATTTAAAGTTCATCTGAGTTCAAAGCAATTCCAATAGATGCGATTCCACCGAATGAAATAATGATGCGGAAGATTCAACATAAGTGAATCAATCAAAATAGTCATACTTGCATACCACTGTTAAATAGGTTTCGAACAACGAACCGTTATGTTTAAATAAAGAATCGAAGAGTGATTCTTGGTCAAGCGCTTAAGACGCTCAAAAGGGACCAATGTAATTCGGTGCTCATATCCCCAGGGTTTGCACTCCACAACCGGTTTCTCGCTGTTTTCTGTCATCTGGTGGAGACAATGAGCCTTGAAATAGTGGTTAAGTAGTAAGCAATGGCATGCAAGTATAACTTCATTTATCACGTAACCACTGTTTTAAGGTTCACCTAAACTAAGCTTATTGTCTCCACCTTATGACGACAAACAGCGAGAAACCGGTTGTAGATTTTAAGTGCTGGGGATGTGAACACCACAATACATTGACTCAATCTATGTTTCAAATTATCTACCTACCAAGTGGTCTACTTGCTACTTTTGGACTTAACAAAAAATTTAATATTCTGCTCAGTGAAATGTTTTGATTAACAATTTTTCAAGGTTGTTCCAGTTTGATACTAGGATACAGCATACATTGAATTATAGTTCAATAACTAATTACTATTCGGCGGTAAATGAAGATAAATTGCTTTGGTTCATATAACTTACGCGGAACATAAAGTTAAATCATTTTATATAGTCGCTTCCAAGAGCAATTTTAAATACGTAAATCTTTCCATTTGAACACATTGAGTAGTTTCCGTATTATGTTACATTGCCACAAAAATTTGTGAGTTTCTAGGTAATTTTTGCTTAAAAATGTGCCCGAATTCCAAGAATTTGTAATGAATTAACAAAAAAATAAATGTGATTAAATGATGCGCATATTAACTCGCATTACGTTGATGATGGTTGTGATATCCATGATGATATCGATGTATTGATCTCATTTGTTGATTTAAAAACATCTCTTGCAGTTCACTTCACGTGTACACATAGATAAGGAGGAATGTTTCCATAGTCAGCCGAGCGATTTTGTCAAAGAATTCGAGAAATCGTGAGTTATCAGCATTTATTTCATTCTTTTGGAGAAAATTGGCCAACGCTTTACTAACCAATCATTTTGTCAAGAATGTGTAAACCCGCAGTTCTAAACCATCCACTAGGTACTACGAAACTTGAGCGTATAGTTGGAAATTTATTGAATAGGCAGGGAGTGGTAAGCAGCAGAATAACACTGGATGAGAACACAAGCATTAACGGATGTGGTTCTAAGTAATAAATCGCGAGAGCATTTGCTGTTTCCAACGCGGTCTCAGTGAGTTTTTCATCATTCTGGACAGCAAAAATACCTAGTTTGTCTTCAGCTTTCGCGTTCATGATTTTGCATAGTAACATAGGGTTGCGTTCCATTTTTACAGCAGCAGAATTTGCTCGTATTATCGAATACCGCTACGAGAGTGGTATATGCAGAAAGCTGACTTCAAGGGGACTCCAACAAGGTACAGCATATATCCACGTACATGTAAGTGTAAGAACATTATATCCAGGTGATAAAAATAATGCGACCGCACAGCACGCTGCGTGGCTTGTGTTATCCGGTATTCACGTTGACATTTGACATTCGTGGCTAGTAACAAATGTATCAAACGTTTGAGTATATTCTCCCAGGCAAATGCAACTGATTTCTTTCAAGTTAGCGCAGCTTTATAATCAAATATTGAAATACAAAACTTCATTGTTCCCGTTTGGTTGACGATTATAAATCATTTTAGCTGGTTACGATAAGAAGTTAACAGCAGGAAACATACTTTTATGCTGCCTATCTGAATACGGAGTATTAATTGTAATCTGTGTGGACAGAATATGGGCAGTTTCCACGAGCTGATGGTACTGAGTCATTCAGTTTATTGTGATTAGACACATTTTGATTTATACCAATTTCGCATAACACCGACACATCTACGTGTATCTCGAGAACTGAACAGGATAAACATAAACTGTCGATATGATTTTTTTGGGTAACAAAAAATTTGTGTGATATATTAAATTCATAAATTGTACATTGGTTCCAGTTGATTGATTTGTCAGAATTTTCGTTTTCACATTTTATTTCTCCCTCATTTTCTTTCTATTTGCTGTATCTAGAACCACCGAAAATGAAAACAATAGTCAGCTAACGAGAGAAACGGGCACGCAACACGTAACGTTTAAATCCAAAGACCGGTGAGTGTGCTGTAATGTTAGCAATTTTCTGCAAATAAAAATACTTAAAAAACGAGAAAATTGTAAATCTTATTCACAGGACGATTTTTTTCATTTGAGAGCCGAACACATTCAACAAGAATGTTCTATAGGCATAGCGATTCGGAAATAAAAGTTTGGTATGGCGCTTTGTGAAAAATACCTTGGTGCAAGAATTAGTGAACAGCTGATGAGCACAGCTCACTACAAGGATGAATATCGACAGTCCTGCAGATTGTTAAGTATCTTGCGAAGAATATTCAAAAGATTCTCGCTGGTAACGTAACCAAGAATGATGAACGTCTACCTTCACCCAAAGATGGAGTTTGTGGTACAGGTCTGAGATACTTGGCTGCGGACAAAATTTGCCTATTTGCTAAAATGTATCACTGATTGACAAATTACGTGACGAGTCTTTGCAATTTTTCGGATAGGAAATATTGCAACATCAGAGTCTATGTGAATTTACACAATGGAGAATATGAAGCATTTACACAATTATCTGTAAAATGGTGTCTACCAAATGACATCAGCTAAGTTAATTGTTTCATAAGTGCGGTAAGAACATTAAAACGGATAATCCCTATCTTTTAGACTCCAATATTATTACAATTAATGTCAGTTCTGCTTTTATTCGCTGCATGTTCCACTTTGTTTTGACTCCCCAACCTCAACATATGATGGACTCTCTGTGTATTGGGTTATTTATTGGGGTTGCACCTACATATGTTAAAGAACATCATTTGTGAGCCGAGCATTGGATATGCAGTTTACATACTATTATTTTTCACACTTCGTTCAATCTGAAAACCTGTTATGTTGTAGAACGTTTGATTTTTTAACCACAAATCCTTGTATCCTTAAATCATTCGCATCAAAATATAACATGTTTTCTGCAAATATATTCAAGAAGATTCAAGAAGAAGATTCAAGAATTTATGGTCACAAAAAGCACATAGTCTCACAATTACCATATCATAGTAAATATGCGTTCAATAAGAGGTATAAAAAAATCAATTATACGATGTCACTGGAGTCAAGTAATATGCTTACCCTGAGTCAATACACAGGCATCGTCAAATCGTTATGTAACAAATAATTGTCCAAGGTTCGAGTGAATGTTTGGATACAGAGCGAGGTGATAATTGCTTCGGGAAGGGCATTCCACAGGAAACAGACACGTACCGAATAGAAATATCGGCGACAATTATTACGGGAATGGGGAATTTGTAGTGCCGCTGAGTGGCTACGTGTAATTC
>JACCGJ010000224.1:0-39168 GCA_013407085.1 Atriophallophorus winterbourni | reverse complement strand
ATATATATATATTTACACAATCATTTATAAAATGAAAAAGTGCCACCCGGCAATGCACGAGAAAAAGAAAGAAAAAAAGTACAATATGAGGGGGAATTTTTTTGTCCATTGTTCCACATGTCGATTTTTCAATTTTTTTTATTTTTTTTTACAAAGTTGAGGGGGGAACACAAAATAGAATGCACTCTCTCCACTGTTGCCGGTTCTCAGCCATCGTCGACAGCGTGTCAAGCCACAGACACTCACTATCCCTTGGACCCCACCCAGGAAGCCGCGTTTGTCCGACCCGAAGGGGAAGCTAAACCCGACGTCAACAGCGTTTAAGCCTTCTTCCAGGTCAGCGGTGGTCACTGAACAACCGCCGCCAGCCGGGCCAACCGACACACGAAGGCGCGCGGAAGGGTAGGCGCCCAGGGCTCATTTTTTTTTTAGGACATGCCCTTGAGCCAAGCCGGAGACGGGAAAACGGGGGTCGATCAGGTCTTCGTAGCACTCAGGCTGTCCCCACCTAGAACACAGGATTGGGGGGGGGCCCCCTTCCCCCCAACTTTTTTTTTTTTTCCAACGTTGCGAGTTTGCGGTGCTTTTGCCACACACTAGTGCAAGCCCCGTAAACACGATTTCAAACACCTCAAGTCGCCGGAGCTCCTCTGAGCGTACATGCCCAGACTCGCCACATGATTACAACGCAAGACCGACCTGACTGAGCGCCAGGTAAACTCCCCCTTGGTCTCAAACTCAGTCAGACCGCTTTCCAGGAGATGACCTAGTCCACCCAGACTAGTGAACAGCGAAGCGAGGCTCTCGACAATGCGAGAGCCGCGATCTCACTTTCAGCCCCCCATCCCGCCGTGATGCGTACCAAGCAAAGAAGATAGGTGACTGTCCCACACAGTCCAGACTGGAGGTCATTCGACCGTCAGAGTGGGCTGCAACCCTCCAATCTTGAAGAAGAACCTATGATTCCATACGCAATTCGAGTGGCCGAACCCGACTTATCTCATTTCGGTAGTTCGTTGTGTTCCTGAGTTATGGCAACGCTCGCCTTCGCGAGCATCTGCGATAATCTACATCGGTCAACATTCCGTAAGGAGAGCAGTCTTCCCCCCCAACAATCAATCAACAAAAACGAAACCGGCAGAAAAATGGAACAACAACACTGACAACTAGTTGAACACTACTCACTTGCTACAAACGCGTTTGAGTAGACGATTTCTTGCCGTAGCGAGCGGTTTATTGATCGCCATCAAACCGGGGTATCGACGCCGTGCCGCACGTTTCACTTGAGCTGCCAAGGCTATAAAGATGGAGAATAACTCAAGCTGGCACGATACATGGTTAATCAATCGATGGCTATTACAGAGTTGAAGATGCGCTTGACAATTTGATAACTGATGTTGAGATCTCCTCGTCAATTGTCAAACTTCATTCGCATGTCTGTCTAGGCCTGGGTAACCTGACAGTATTTTGGCCCAGTATTTATTGTGCGACACTTTACCTGGCTCAAAAGCTGGTCTACAGAGCATGCTCACCAAATTACAACAGTGCTGCCTGCGGTGGCTTGGCCACGTCTACAGAATGGAAAATGGTCGTATTCCGAAAGATCTACTCTATGGTGAGTTGAAATTAGGAAGTCGACCATTGAGAAGACCGCACTTGCGGTACAAAGATGTTTGCAAAAGAGATATGAAAGCTTTTGTCATTGACCCCGCGAGTTAAGAAGAACTTGCTCTTGGTCGCTCACATTGGAGGCATTGTGTAAAGCGTCGTCTGCAAGCTGGGGAGGAGCAGATACAGCTCTTGGCTGCTGAAAGTAGATCACGCCGCCCTATAACATTGTTCTGACTATCAAACTGCTGTAGAACATGAAAATTCATGCGAATGTGATGTACATCCATGGTCGACATCGACCGAAGGAGGCCAACAACAACAACTTTGCCTGGATCAGGTTTTTGCGATTTTATACATTACACTTTTTAGCTTTGAGGAGAAATTAATTTAATCACTGAAAATTCATGTACACGAATAAAGTCATTTTCCTCGTCTTCTATTCGAAATACATCTTGAACAATGTATGTATGAAAGCACAAGCCTGATCCAGGCAAAGTGCCGTACAGTCAGAGGCTGCACGTGGGCTGTGATACTGTCAGGTGGCCCAGGCCTAGACAGATATGACAAAAGAAATAGAGATGGTATATGTATGTATGAAAGCACAAGCCCGTGATCCAGACAAAGTGCCGTACAGTGAGAGACTGCACATGGGCTACGATACTGTCAGGTTGCCCAGGCCTAGACAGATGATAGAGATGGTAGTGAGACTCCAGCCTGTTTCAGCCTGCAGCTCACCGCCAGTGGCCAATCAATTTAGCACGGTGTTAGCCGCACAGCACAGAAGTACTGTACGATTGCACATCCGTGCGAACAATGAGAGTTGACTGGTAAACGCACCTTGTTCTCTGGCTTGTTTTCTGGCCGTCAACTCTTCGAGTAACGCCTCCCGGTCCTTGGGATCCACTGGTCGACCATTCAACGGATCGCGTTTGACAACTCGACCATGCAGTGGACAATGCCCACCGACATCCCGGCGACGGCATAGTTTACCGGATGGCAGTGGAGCCCAGCAAGCTAATGGAGGCTTGGAAGACGCTGTTTCTAAACCTAAAATGAGGCGAACATGTCTATGAACGAAACGACAATTAACGGATTCTTTATCAAATGTAAGCTCCGGAGTATGAATTACCTGTTTCGACATCATCTGTCGACGGGGTTTCGTCACGGTCTGGCTCCTTGTGGGCCGAGTGTGTTTCATCCAATTTTTCAGACAACGCCAAAGCCAAATAGTCCTTCGGAATTTCGTAATCCTCCGGTTCGTTGGGTCGCCAAAATCGATGTAGCGACTCTTTCGCTCGCCAAACGACAGTTGACTTGTCAGGGATCAGCTCGCAGGTAGACACAATCGTCTCGTTCGAGACTGAACTGTAAACGGCAGAACGATTTCAAGATTAACGGTAGCTTTCTTTTTCCTCCAACATGGCACAACTATGTATGTATGCATGGTATGAAAGCACAAGCCTGATCCAGGCGAAGTGCCGTACAGTCAGAGACTGTACGTGGGCTAAGATACTGTCAGGTTGCCCAGGCATAGACCGATTTGAGAAAAAAATAGAAATGGTAGTGAGACTCCAGCCTGTTTCAGCAAGCAGCTTACCACCGATGGCAAATCAATTTAGCACGGTGTTAGCCGCACAGCACAGAAGTATGGTATGGTATGAAAGCACAAGTCTGGTCCAGGCTAAGTGCTGCACAGTGATAGACTGCACGTGGGCTAACATACTGTCAGGTTGCCCGGGCCATAAGTACTGTACGATTGCACATCCGTGGCACAACGAAACATCGGTGATGCGCCGTATGGAATTGCGTATTATTTTTTGTGGTTTCTTGCGTCCTAAATTCACACTTATTCAACCGGTAAACCAAAAACAGGTGTAAAGCGATTGCTGACTTACCACACTGAAATATTAGTTTTAGAAAAGAGTCAGCCGATCGAATATATGAAATTAAATAAGGTTTCAAAGTTGACGGACGCTGAATCACAAAAATATATGACCCTGAATCGTTCTCATTTATGGTATTGTTGTAGGCATCATCACCATCATAGAGAGCATTACATCGGTATGGTATGAGGTATGAAAGCACAATCCTGATGCAGGCAAAGTGCAACACAGTCATAGGCTGCACGTGGGCTAAGATACTATCAGGTGCCCAGGCCTAGACAGATAGGAGAAAGAAAATAGAAATTACATCGTTAGCAAATACCGAGCCGGAGAACAACGATGAACTACAGATCGATGCATGCTAACTTGTCTTTGGATATCTATCTCGCTTCCAAAGATTCGATGACGGATAGTAATGTTACGTATCCGACGGGGTCAAGTAACTACTCAGCAGAGCCGAAGACCTGCGTGCGTTTTACTTCTTTCCTCGATGTGAATGTTTTCAATGTTTTCCGCTGCGTTATAGAGGCAGCCTTTATGACGTCCCAGATGACGCAAGTTACGAAATGCTGCCATAGGTATGGAAATGCGAGCAGAAATCGTATATAAACACGCGTTACTGGTGATGCAATTAACCAAATAAGTAAAACGGTCATCATTGTTTAGGGTCACTGCAGTTTCGATCGGATAAATATCCTTGTAAAAGAACGTGCAAAGCGCATCTTCCAGGGGCGTCTATTCAATATTGTATGGCGTTAAGCGCATGGATCTGTCTTTGCCTGGGCAACCTGGCAATATCTTGGGTTCAACGCAGTCTAGAACTGTGGTACTTTGCCTGGATCAGGATTTTGATTTCACGCACGCATACAACTAAACGGGCATGGAAAGGTTGTTATGATGTACGGGAAGAAAAGTCGTAAGGAAGCTCCAGGGCTGATGATGTTTTAAGCATCACGGGACAGATGAAACGGGCAGAGACACGAAATGCTATCGCGGACTATTTGAGTATTCCACACGCGGATTATATGATTATAATTGAAGGTCAAATAACGTATCAGCTGTGGTTGATACGATTAGACCTGCTAATTAGACGATTTCCCAAGGATATGTTCAGGAGTCAAGTGGAATGACGAGGGAAGCATGCTACGTCTGTCAGTGAAAGCCGCAAGGAAGCTGTCATGTCGCTTCAGTCGTTCACACAAGTTGTTTGTTTCAAGGTGTAGGCACGGCTCCAGTATCTGTATTTGATCTGCTACAGGACCCGCCCTTCTATACGTTTCAGTATTTTATCATTTTATGGCTGTGTCTGTTAAATACGCGGTACTTGTCAACGGTGTAATACTGTCCGTGATAATGGTGATGGTCAAGGCATGCTCCACATAGCCCGGCTGATAGTCGACTTCGATCAAAGTAAACCGATCCCATTTTTGTTGTACTCCCTAACATTCCACGAACGCCAGATGCCAGTAAAACGTCATCGACAATCTTGGTCGAAGAAACATGATGCGTTTCGTTTCTGTTCACGATCCGAGACAATGATGTGCGTAACTTTTTTAAAATCCACGACCATAAACGGGACATCGACACACGATGAAAATCGAACCACACCATTCAGAGTTAACCAAAGAAGAGTGAACGTACCTGGATTTCGCTGGTTGATCAACCACAGAGTCTGATGTTGATTGCGTTGGAAACGGGTCTTCATGTGCGTCGGTGGCCGGACTGTGAGAAACATCTTCGAAATCGCTTGATTCCGAAGAGGACGACTCAGAATCAACTCCTGGCAACGAATCAATAAACAAGCGAATTGAGAAAACTGTGATTTCGGACATGAATTCAAAACTCGAGCGCTGGTTACCTGATGGGAGAGTCGCTTGATGGACCATCTCCGCGTTATCGCCGGAATCGTCAACGAACACGAGACGGTCGAAGAACAGATGAGTAAGGCGATCAGACCGAGTTACCCATTGACGTAGTTGATCTGCTTGCGAACATGCTCGTTGATGAAGTGGTAAATATATTCCATATTGGGAAGATCGAGTTTATTCCTAAAAAAATGTACATGTGAAACTACTAGCCTGTAATCAAAATTCGGCCTAGTTGTACCCTACCATGAATGATACAATTTTTATAATGGCAGCGAGACTCTTGCGTGTTTCTGTATGCGGCACAGTAACGGGGGTGTCCGTTTATCATGGCATTGCGTAGTGACCGGCCAGACGAACGGGTGTTTTGTTTGGCTTCGTCGACCAAGACAAGCGCACGTTGATTTCAAATGACAAAACAGTCCGATTCGGGAGGAATAATATCTCCCGTCAGGATGTCGAATCAGATCGATTATATCCTAATTTGCGCACGCTGGATGTCCTCAGTGTTGGATTCTATGTCCTATCGTGGAGCCGAAACAGGGAACGCAGCAAGAACTGATCATATTCTCGTTCGCGCAAAGCTCCGACTGCGCCAGCTAAACCACTAAAGGAAAACTCATGGAAAGCGTTTAAACTTGGCAGCCTTAGAAAACAAGACCAACGTAAGAAGCTCATTGATGAGATTGCTGAGCAGTTTGATGGGAGTGATGCCCCAGTTGAAGAACAGTTCTCCTGACTGAAGGCAGCTACTCAGACTGGCATTAAACATCCTAGACACCGTTTCTCGCCACCGGCGAGACTGTATCTCTCAGAACACCATCAAGCTCTTTGCCCAAGAAAGAGATGCCCGAATGAATGGTGCTTCTGGTTACCGCCTCCGTAGGAGAGCTACTACACGATCCGCCCTTAAGGATCGTCAGCTATACTGGGCGAAAACTGCATCTGAAATGGAAGCAGCAGTGTGCATAGGAGACTTTGTAAAACTTTCGCCTGATTCGCACCACATCTGGAACCTATAGTTTTAGCACGAACCTTCGAGATTAGTCGGGACAGCTTATATGTGACCTAAATGACAAGATAGATAGGTGGGTTGAACATTTCATTCAGCTACTGAACCCCACGCCAGCGATTAATACAGTAATTGCTGTCCCGGTACAGAGCTGCGGCTACCCATTCAACTGGGATGCTCCATCCGAGTACGAGCTCTCGTGTGTTTTGCAACGAATGAGGAACGGTAAATCACCAGGTGAGAACGGAACTTCCGTTGAACTTATTAAATCCTGTGCTGACGCATTATTATCTCCACGGCACAAACTGTTTTTTTCTATCTGGGAGACAGAAGTTTTCCAATCAGACTGGGGATGTCTATCATCCTACCCCTGCCCAAACGTGTGGATAAATCTGTGTGCTCCAACTACCGCGGAATAAGTTTCATCGATAGAGCAGCTAAACTGCTTGCGACACTACTGCTCACTCGGTTCTATACCGAACGAAAGCTGCGCACTAGACTCAACCAAGGTGGGTTTCGCGATGGGATGGGATGCGTAAACTGAATATTCACCTTAAGTAGGATTCTGGAGCACCGTGCACATTACCAACAGCAAACGATAGCTTGTTTTATTGACTTCCGGTCGCGTTCGACTCCGTAGACCGTGGCTGTTTTTTGGGACATCATGCTATCGGATGAGGTCCCCTTGAAGCTCATTAGCCTAATTAGAGCCTATTATAACTCGACAACGGCTCGGGTTAGCGTCTACGGTGAAGAATCTTGCGAACTTAATTTGCACACAGGAGTCAGGCAAGGTTGTCCGTTATGCCCAGTTCTGTTCAACTATGTCGTAGACTGGATTATGAACCAGGCATTAACGGAACACCAGGGGGATGAAGAAACTCACCGTAGCGCGTATTCGTCTGCTTGGGTGGGGTCCTAAAGCTCCACCTAATAGTTGGCTGAAAACCTTACGCGATATGGCTACAAGCAGAAGTCAGTGGCGCCAGTGTATTTTATTGTGTTCTAATCTTTTATCCGTTATATTATTATTATTACTACAGTAAATTTGATGAAACAAACAAACAATACAAGAAACACAAAATCACAAGCAGTGAAACTATGAAAACAAGCTGCTTTTTGCGCATTTGCTTTTGCATATTCCGCTTGCCTGCTTTCTCCTTTTTCGCGCGCTTGCTTATCTGCTTCATATTGCTTGGCACTTTGTCTGGCTCCAGACTTGTGCTTCATGATGATGATGATGATAATCTCCGATTTCGACTATGCTGTAGATGTAGTTGTTTTTGACGAAAATGCCGAAATGCTGCAAAGGATTTTAGACTTCATTAGTAGCACTGCTGCGAAAATCGGCCTCGAGATAAATACAACAAAAACCAAGGCATTTATTTGTACCGTTCTATCAGGCATCCAGCAACTGAACGTCCAGGGCTGTACGATTGAGTATGTTCCAGTCTTCAATTTCATCGGTTCCAGTATGTTACCCAATGATCAAGCGAAAGATGAAGTGAAGTTAAGGGTCAATCGTGAGCGGAATGCGTTTTTGTGGTTGAAATGCCCGGGATCAGCATCAAAACTAAGATACGTGTTTATCAAGCAGCGATCCGCCGTGTACTGCTTTATGGATGAGAGCCGACGTCGCTGAGATCACAGGATGTATGATATTTAGAAGTGTTCGACCATTGGTGCCTCAGGGTAATCTTGGGCATCTGATAATATTGACCGATTATCTAACGCTGCCGTTCGAGCGAGATGCAACGGATTACCTCCGCTTTCCGTTCACATCCGTGGTGTGGCTACGTCTTCAGAAAGACAGACGCAACGCTCACAAAACTCGTCCTCGACCCCAAACCCATTCGTACCTGGCGTCGGCGGTCAAGTGAAGACTTGGCTTTCTACCGTGAAGCAGTATGTAGTTGCCCTG
Organism: Atriophallophorus winterbourni; assembly: GCA_013407085.1. Classification (NCBI taxonomy): domain Eukaryota; kingdom Metazoa; phylum Platyhelminthes; class Trematoda; order Plagiorchiida; family Microphallidae; genus Atriophallophorus; species Atriophallophorus winterbourni. The sequence continues at coordinate 30,876 of JACCGJ010000224.1, read as the reverse complement.
GGACTTCCCACCGTCTCTACAGCGTTCGCAGGCTGGAAATTGGTTGGATTAGGATCTGCAACGATCTCGACACCGATCGGCCTGTGTGATCCGAGACATCGATGAAGCCTGCTAATCCACTCGTGGAACCAGCAGCACACAATTAAAAGTATGTCACCTCAATGATTAATCGAGATGCAATCCTCCAGTGACCGTGAAACTCAGGGGGTTGGACCTATATCCCGAAACGTTTTTTTAATAAGAGGCCAGATAATAGCCAGGTGCCACATATTAACGTCTCACTCACTGTAATATGACTTCGCTAACGAAAGAGTGGTTGGTTGTCCTAATAATTTTTTTATTACTGTCCGTATCGTTTTCTACACGAAGCTAGAAAGGGTGCATACGCGGTTTACAGACACTTAACCACCAAACATTTATACCCAGACTTTTAACCCTCAAGCCACTTCATCCCCAGTCACTTAATCTTCAGGCAGTCAGTTTGATAACTTCTGAAGAATCCGCATAACTCAGCATACTTCTTCTTCTGTTTGATATGAACCCCAGCACTTGCTTGAAGAACCGAGACCGTATGCTGTCGGCAATCCTTTCGCAAACCGTTAAGAAATGTCCACATGGTGGGATGTTGGAAAGAAAAGAGTGACTGTAATGCATCATTCAACGGCACAATCATGAGGCGTAAATCATCGTCTGCCTGATTATCTGCTTTCATCCCTAGTTCACTTATTTTTCGTTGCATGGTATGACATCTCATGCGATTCAGCGATACTCAACTACGGAAAAATTGACGGGATTAAGTGTCGGCGATTAAGTGTCTGACGATTAATTGTCTGAGGATTAAGTGACCGGACACCGCATACACATAAACATGTTCCAAAGCTACCTCGAGCCACTGCGTCATTCTTCTCTTGTATTTATCGCGAGCCAAATGGGCGTTCTCGCGAGCTGTGTCCTCCAAGGCGCGTGTATCCTCTGTACGCGAAATCGGCACGGTCACGTACGAGGAACCAGGCGTGCAAGACAATGTGACGTCAATGTTCCCCGTGTGTAAGCTCAGACCACTCGAAGTGCCATACAGACGCCCATGAAGACGATCGTAAGAATAGGCTGGCGCAGTGAGGGGGTCGTGATTGTGATTATTCGGCCCAGATGCAAACGGATCGGGTACGAGTAATTGTAGGGAGGATTCCAAAGCGCACAGGTTCTCTTCAATGTGTTCACGCAAACCTAAATGAAACGTTGAAACGATGTCATCATCATCACAGAAAGCATTACACCGGTAGCGCGTACCAAATGCTTAACTGCCACACAACCATGAAAAAGTAAAATCCTAAAAAATGGGGAAGGGTGGGACTTAAATAGCTACGGATTCTATAGAAGAGTAAGCATAAACAAACGGGGTAGAGGTGCCTACACCTCGAATGGAACAGGCATTCAAACAAGTTTCGTGAACGAGTAGAGCGACATGGCATAATATGATTCCGCCGAATGTAAAGAAAGCGCTGTCGGGTTGCTTCTCAACAAGTTTAACTGAAAGCCGATTTAGCATATTCCACCGAAAAGGCTCCTAGCAATACCTTGCACCTTGAAACTGCCTCGAGTTTCATCTAGCAGGACATTACTTTGATGTTATTGTGAGGCATTTCTTCACTGGTTCTTGTTGTAAATGTTGCCCTTAGTGACATCGAAAGGAACGAGTCAGAACCGAGAATGGTTGAGAGTTGCTTCAAGTAATGTCACAGACTGTGATACTGTGGGGTACACAATGTATAAATACCGCTTTTAGTTTTCAGCTGATAGTGGGGAACACTCTATTAAGAGTAAGCAAAGTAGACACATGAAGAAGCGCAAAGCTTTATTCGAACATATTCGAAGTTTTAGCTTCAAAACCTACAGAACAAACGCAATCGTGCAGCACTTTGGTGCAGTGAGCTGCATACGGATACACGCCTGGGCAACCTGACAGTATCTTAGTCCACATGCAGTCTTTGACTGCGCAGCACTTTGTCTGGATCAGGCTTGTGCTTTCATACCTCATACCATACATGGGTTCGAGTGTTTGAGCTGCGTGCGAGTACACACCGGAAACTCACTGTCATTGCTATTTTCCTTTCCCATATCTGTCTAGGCCTACAAACAACCTGACAGTAGCTTAGCTTACGTAAAGTCTTTGACTGCGCGGCACTTTGTCTGTCCAAAGGTTGTCATAGCCGGGGGTGGCAGTGGGGATAAGCTCCTACTGTTTATAAAATGCTCTCATATGGCACGCGTCTCAAATAGCCTCTGACAACCAAGTCCAGCTTCTGGCCTGCACGAGTGGCTCCCCGAGCCCGGCGGAACTGCTTCTACCAACAGGAGAAGGGGCGAAGGCGAGTGACTGGCGCGCTGAAAACCAGTTTGCTTCGGGCAGATGGAGCTCGTTAGCCTGGGAGGGTCATTTCATCTAAGGGAAGGAAAACCCTGTGATTTTAAACCTCCGCTGCCTTGCGGGATACCCGATCGCGGGAAAGGCTTCGGGAGAAAACCCGAGGAAAAACCTGGAACAGATCTGGTAACCACCTCTTTCTGGCAACTCCATGCTGCTTGCAGGCCGCACTTGGTTGATGTAAAGGCTAGAGAAGCTGACTCGAACAAACGCCGAGTGTTGCTGGGGACGCCGCTTTGTACCCAAATCCCCAAGAACCTTCATTGAAGCCGACTCATCCTCCAGGAGGAGATAGTCGCACAAAATTAAAAGTAAAGTTGTCTGTATCAAGCTTGTGATCTCATACACGCATGCATTCAATCATAGCATGAAAGTATGAGCCTGGAATTAGGCAAAGCGCCGCATGGCCTTAGACTGCAGTGGTCTGAAATACTGGCAGGTTGTCCAAGCCAAGACAGGTACAAGCAAATGATCACGCCAGTGAGACTCCAGCGTGTTCTCACACCTGATGCGTACAATTCAAACGGCAAAAAACAATACTGTGTCATCGATCGATTTGTCGTGAGTCCGCGCGTTGAACTTACTTTCAATTTGTTTCAAACACTTGCGCACACGTCGACAACGTAGTCTAGATTCATTTTCCGCCGCGGCTGCCTCACTAGCACGTTCTGTTTGCACCTGCACAAACAAATCGCGCAATCGCAACGACTCCACGTGTTTCGTTGTGGACTGAAAACGACAAAGATGTGTTGTATTGTGCAAATACGTTAGATAGCTTTTCAGCTGTCCACGTGCCAAAGACGAAAGTTTGCACGGCGAGGTGTTTCTAGCGTTGCTCGCAGCGCGTGCATCGAATACGCCCTTCGCGACATCCAGATCCCAGTCGAGAATCAGGTTCAAGAAGCACCGGACGCTTTGTTTCGCAGCATCTAGCGGCATCGGTATCGGCTTTCTGTTTGAGCTGATGCCCAAGACGCGATCCGACCAACGCTACACGAAAGAAAACGATGAAACGTAAAGCATTGTGTGGACCATGGGAGTGATAGGGTTTACTGACACTTAAGCCCTAGATACCAGACATTTAACCCCCCAAATGAATTCATTCCCAGTCACTTAATCTTCAGTCAGTCAGTGTGATAACTTCTGAAGAATGCGCATATCTCGGCATACTTCTTCTTCTGTTTGATATGAACCCCAGCACTTGCTGGAAGAATTGAGACCGTATGCTGTCGGCAATCCTTTCGCAAACCGTTAAGAAATGTCCACATGGTGGGATATTGGCAAAAGAGTGACTGTAATGCATCATTCAACAGCACAATCATGAGGCGTAAATCATGATCTGCTTTCATACCTAGTTCACTTATTTTTCGTTGCATGGTATGACATCTCGAACAATTCAGCGATACTCAATTACGGGAAAATTGTTCTTAAAATCAGAAGTTATCAAACTGGGAATTAAGTGACTGCGGATGAACTTATGGGTTAAATGTCTGGTGGTTAAGTGTCTAGAGATTAAGGGTCTGACGATTAAATGACCGGACACCGAGTGATAGCACCTCGTCACGGTACAATCTACGAAATCACAAGCCAGGATACAAGGTAACTGCTGCCTTGTTTCAATAAGTGGTAGCACGGACGAAGACATAGTCGCCAGAATCGGTAAAGCAAGATACGCGTTCATAGCTTTGAAACCCATTTGGGAGTCGAAGGTTCTATCAAAACGCACGAAACTCCGTATATTCAGAAGCAACGTCAAATCCGTGCTACTATATGGATCGGAAACCTGGCGAGTGACAACAAAGTCTTCTGGCCGCTTGCAATCATTCCACAATAATTGCCTTCGTCGAATTATTGGGGTAAAATGGCCAGAAAAGATGAGGAATCAAGACCTGTGGCAGATTGATGCTGAGGACCCGATCGCCCAGCAGATCAGTAGAAGAAAGTGGAGATGGGTTGGGCACACCTTGCAGAAACCTTATGATGACATCACGCGTCATGCTCTGGAATGGAACCCAATCGGGAAGAGACGGGTCGGACGCCCAAGGCTATCTTGGAGGCGCTAGTGTGAAGAGGAAATCCGCAAGTGTGGACTTAACTGGAACGACATCAAACTAGCTGCTATGGACAGACCAAACTGGAGACAAGTTGCCGAGGCCCTATGTTCCTCCAGGAACTCAAGGGAATAAGTCAAGTCAAGATAATGAAAAGTATAAGGAGGGGATAGCGGCACGGACACACCAGTGTTTATCCCGTTATAAATAGGCTAAGAATTGTGTCCTATACTTCATAGAAATACTGTACGATTGCACATCCGTGGCTACATCCTACTGCACCATACGAACAGCGGAAAGTCGGATCTAACGAATTGAGGCTGTTTGAATAAAATACGTGGATGAAAAAACACCTGGGCCTGGATGGAGTGAGGTTCAGGTTACCAGCTACTTTGTAAACGCCATAAATCAAATTCAACGCTGACAAAAAGCTAAACGCAAAAAACAGGCTGGGGTCTCACAGCAATTTTCGTTTCTTAAATGTGACAACGCATGAGGAACGTGATAGTATTTCAGCCTCTGTGGAGTGCATGGCCGTGTCGCACTTTGCTTTGTCTTTAGGCTTTGGGTTTCTTTCTTTCAAGCAAATTTGAAACATTAAGCGACTATACAGTTTACGAAAAAGCCAAGCGGGCGAAAAATAATACAGCTGCCCATAAAAAGAAATTAGCCGGATTAATCTCTATTTGTATATACACCGCAACACCACAACTGTCCTGATAAAGTCCCGGGTCATTTTCAGGGACGGTATAACAGCGGTAGGAATCACCGAATGTCTGACTGCCACACAAACGTGAAACGATGAACTACTGGAAAATGAGAAAAGGTGGGACCTAAACAGCTGCAGAATCCATAGAAGAGTAAGCACAAGCAATCGAGGGTGCGATGCCTACCCCTCGAACGGAACATGCATTCAATCAAATTGTCGTGACGTTAATACGGCAGTATGCTTGCGGCTTTCACTGTCGCGCATCATTCCTCGTTACTCCACTTGACAACATACAAGGTTAACCAAACAAACAAATAAGATGTTGAGTGGAAGACCGCCAATGAAAACGATTTCGGGACATAGCCTGAAGTGTAAATAGTCACGGATGTGCAATCGTGCAGTACTTTGTGCCGTGCGGCTAGCACCGTGCTTAATTGATTGGCCAGAGGTACTGAGCTGCATGCTGAAACAGGCTACAGTTTCACTACCATTTCTTGTTCCTTTTTCTTCCTCATATCTGTCTAGGCCTGGGCAATCTGATAGTATCTCAGAGCACGTGCAGTCTCTGACTGTACGGTACTTTGCCTGTGTCAGACTTGTGCTTGCATCCATCCATCCATGGAAATAGTCACTGTGATATCGGATAGCGCGAACACCAGCTCGGAAGACGGATTGCGCCGACTTTAAAACGATTCGTAGTTAGCGTCTTTAGCTGCCTATGCCAAGCGGCGGGTGGTCTAACATCCGCAAAATGTGACTCAACCTGTGCAACCCAGGTGATGGCAAAATACATGTTTTTTTAAGACAGTAGCATTCGTTGCTTCATTCCGCCCTCGTGTATTTTCACGTATTGATTTTTATGAGGAACGCAAAAGTGCAGTATGATCGCACCTGTGGTATTAATTGCAATTGTACTTACCGATTCGTTGTGCACGGATGTGTTCGTCAACAAACACACTGTCACCTGTTGTTCCGATGTGTTGCAAAAGGATTCCGAAATCGTGATTTTAAGGGTACTTTTGAACGCATTGCTTAATACCGTATTAATCAAAGGTGTCCCACATATTTCGGCCGCTTTACTCGTATGGTTCTGGGCGCGTTAGGGTGTACAAAAGCCTATCGGCCGAATTCCTAGTGATTTCCGACCAACCGTGGTCCCAATTTCTTCCTATGTTGTTCACTTTTGTAATGAACGCCATAATGGAACTGCATAATGATAATGAAGGGCACGTACGTCGTACGAAGAAGAAGAAGAAGAAATTGACTTTATTCGCCTACAAACGAATATTCAAGCTGTTACAATAATTTCAACAAAATTTCAAATGATAAACAGTCCGACATCGAGTTACATTTGTCGACCTCCCTGAACTGAACGACTTTTCTTGTCGTTGAATTGATTGACATACGATCAGTTTTTACTAGCAAAAGTTTTTGGGTTCAAACGTTTCACTGCAAAGTCCCGGTATCTAGTACTTCGTTTAAAGTGCACGTCAAATGTGACCTAAGTTGATCCGGAAACAATATTTGATGCATTTTAACCATGGCAGAAATTATTGTATGGCACGGCCGATTTGAGGCCACGCAGCCCACCAGGTGGGCACGGATGTGCAATCGTGCAGTACTTCTGTGCTGTGTGGCTAACACCGTGCTAAATTGATTGGCCACCAGTAGTGAGCTGCATGCTGAAACAGGCTGGAGTCTCACTACCATTTCTATTTTATTTATCGCATCTGTCTAGGCCTGGGCAACCTGACAGTATCTCAGCCCACGTGCAGTCTCTTACTGTACGGCACTTTGCCTGGATCAGGCTTGTGCTTTCATACATACATACATGCATACTGACACCAGGTATTCAGATGGGGTGCGATAAGAAACTTCTTGGATTTAGATAATGCCGACGACGTCGTTCTACTTTTCGATTTTGATATGGATGCTCAGTCTACTCTAGACCATACTTCGGTGTGTGGTTTGCACATCTCAAGTGCAAAGTTCTATTACACGACATTGATCTCATCGAAACAGCGCTAAGCCTCAATAAAGAGGAACTTGCGACTATAGACTGTTTTACCCATTTGGGTAGTTGCATTACTAGCAACGCTTGTTTAAATAAGGAGATCTCAGCTCGCATTTCCAGAGTTTTTAGTAACTTGGGTCACCTGTGGTGTCAAACCAGTTTGTCTCTAAAGCGCAAGGGTAGAGTCTGTAAGGCTACAGTACACAGTTTTACCGTAAGGATGTGAAACCTGGACACTGAGAAAGGAAGAAATGAGTCGTCTGCAGGTCTTCGGAAATCAATGTCTCCGCACAATTACTGGAGTTACATGACACCATCTTGTACGTAACGTAACTATCCGTAATATAATCTTTGGTAGCGATATAGAAAAAAAACAAGTTAGAATGCGTAGACTTCGCTGGTTTGGCCACGTATTGCGAATGGTAAATCATCGTTTCCTAACGCGGTGTTTTGCCATTCTCTTAACTCTGAATGGCGTCGTTTTAAGGGTGGCCAGACTGTGACTTGGCTCAAGCAGATGAAGGCTTTGACTGTTAAACTAGCTGCGGTTGGTGCGGCCCGTCTACCATGTTGGGGTTCAAAAGATGAGAATTCGCAGTGGCTTCCTACTCTAAGTGATATGGCCCAAAATCGTGTTCAGTGGCGGTTTTGTTGTAGACATCTTCTTGGAGTGTTTGAATAATCTTGTCTGTTGTCAATTGAAGTGGCGAGTAAAGCTTGTCATGATGCGTGACACTGAAAGCCACAAGAAAGCTGTCATGCTGATGTCGCTCTACTCGTTCACAACACTTGCTTGAATGCATGTAGTCACCTCATCCCAGTCTGTCTGTGTCTAATCATTAAAAGGTTCAGTAGCTTTTTAGCTCCAACCCTTCCCCATATCTTTTTAGAATTTTTACTACGCCATGATTGTATGGCAGCAAAGCACTTGGTACTTGTTAACGGTGTAATGCTGACAATGATTCCATTTGTCCGCATTGTAATATAACGCGCTTGCTTATCTGCTTTTCGTGCTACGCGGTGCATGGCATTTTGTCGGGCTCCAGCCCTGTGGCCCATGATGATAATGATGATGGAGATCAAACAGACGTTGTCAAAATTGTGGTAAGCGGCAGGGTAAAACATATCAATGGGAGCGCTGTAAGAGATTTTTATTCACGATTCAGACTGTCATCACCATTGTCACGGGCAGCATTACACCGGTAGCAAGTAGTACGTGTTAAAAATCATAAAAAGATGGGAATGGAACCTAAAAAAGCACTTAACCAGTAGAGGATTTGGGCACGAACACACTTGGATAACACGCTTATACTTCAAATTAAAAATGCATTCGACCGAGGCCTGTGAACGGGCGGCTATCACTGGATATAATGACAAGCTTACCTCGCCGCTTCACTTGACCACATGCAACATCAATGAGACTTAAATGAAATGTTTCGCCATACGAAATTAACATCGTGTGCTTGAGACACACACACACACCGTGGTCAGCATCGACCGGGAGAGCTCGTTCGATGATTCAGGACGTCATATACTACTTACTAATAAAAATCTGACTTTAAACAAAAAACTGCCATCATGTTGTTAATGGAATATTGAAACATATTCCAAACAGTTACGCATCATCAACATCATCATCACAGACAGCACAGTAGCACGAACCGAATGCTTAACTGTCATACAACCATGAAAAAGTAAAATCCTAAACGATGGGGAAGGGTGGGACTGAAATTGCTACGGATTCTATAGAAGAGTAAGCACAAACAAACTGGGAAGATGTGCCTACACCTCAAATGGAACATGCATTCAAAACAAGTTTCGTGAACGAGTAGAGCGACATCAGCATGGCAGCTTCCTTGCGGCTTTCACTGTCATGTATCATAATAAGCTTTTCTCGTCACTCCGCTTGAGAACATACAAGGTTAAGCAAACACTCCAAGAAGATGCTTAGTGCAAGACCGCCATTGAACACGGTTTCGGGACATATCCTGAAGCGTAACTAACCACTGCGATATCTGATCGCGGGGACACCAGCCAGGAAGACGCGCTGCGCCCACTTTGGAAAGGCTACTGGTAAGGTTTTTTAACTGCCTATGCCACGCGACGGTTTGGAGACCCGGAGATTTACGCCAATAAGGATATGGCGTCGCAAAAAGAATCCGTTTCAGAAGTCGGTGGTCCGGTATCCGTAAAACGTGACCCAACCAGCGTAACCTATGCAGTTTGATTTGCTTCTCTATATCAACATTACTACCGAACAACTTATTTCGGAGAGAATCGGTGAGTATACGATTTTAACAGCTAACTTCTAGAATGTTGCGGAGACACAGGTTGTCAAATAATTGGACGCCGAATGTTTTCTTTGCGTAAGGTCCAGGTTTCGCACCCGTATAGTAACACAGCCCGAATTGTCGCTTTATAGACTCTACCCTTGATTAAGAAAGACAGTCCTTTCTGACGCCAGAAGTTACCCGTGCTGCATTGCACCGACTGTGGGACTTAGATTAGTTTCCACACAAAAGCTAAATTTCAATTTGCAAATGAGGATTTATCCTCGAATTCGCAAACATATAGCATTCCGAGAAATCTTTAGTTGTATGATTCTTGTTCACTCGGTATGCATGATATCACAAGCCTTACCCAGGCAAAGTGCAGCACATTCATAGACGCCACGTGGGCTAGCATACTATAGCATTACCCAGGCGTAGACAGATATGAGAAGGGAGAATAGAAATGGCAATGAGACTCCAGCGTATTTACGCATGCATTTCATTACCGGTGGCAAACCAATTTAGCACGTGTACGTTTGACGTGTACCTTTACATTACACAACACCTAGTTTTACCTTATGTTGCCGACAAATTCAATAAAAATGAACAATGTTAAACAAACAAAAACTAGCGGAAATGCTTCAAATGTTCAAAGCGCGTGAACATCAAATGTAAAAGTAGAGACACGAACCTGAATATGCGTGAGCACACATATCCGAAAGGCTGTGCACAAATCAATCGACACGGGTCTCAGCGTGGGTTCTGTGATGTGATCCAAATAGAAAGAGGGTCGTGCCAGGTTCGCCAGAAGCATTACAACTCCCAAACGGATCTGTGAATGCTCGCGATCAAGTTGAAGCAGTAGCAATCGTGAACACGGATCGACTAGAGAAATGTCTTTGCTGTGAGAGGGGAACAGACACAAACATGTCATACCGTGTGGTAGTGAATTCGGTAAACGAAACTGGAATGGTGATACAACTGTTTCTCAAACCACCGTATCCAAACAACAGTAAACACTTGGATCTGCTGTCACCCAACACCGTCCTAGGTTGATTTGCGCCCGGTAATGAGATGCATGCGGACACACTCTGGAGTCTCGTTGCTATTTTTATTTTCATTCCCATAGCTGTCTGTGTCTGGACAACCTGACAGTATCTTAGCTCGCGTATAGTTTATGACTGTGCGGCACTTTGCCCTGGTCACTTTGTGATTTTATGCAACATACATACAATTTTATGGTCCTGAACGCATCCCTATTGTGGCATTGATACACAGAAAACAGTACTACAACAATAGCCTTACAATCCTGATCATATTATCCCACTCAGATGAGTGATGAGTAGAAAATGATCTTGTGCTGTGGAAAGGTGTGCGAATATAACCATTGAGTTCGTTCACGGTCCATGGAGCAGGGTTGATCTATGGTATGGTATGAAAGCATAAGCCTGATCCAAGCAAAGTGCCGCACAGTCAGACACTGCACGTGGGCTAAGATACGGTCAGGTTACCCAGGCCTAGACAGATATGAGGAATAAAAAGAAGAGGAAATGGTAGTGAGACTCCAGCCCGTTTCAGCATGCAGCTCACTACCCCCGGCCAATCAATTTAGCAGCACAGCACAGAAGTACTGCACGATTGGCAATTCGCGCACATCCGTGGGTTGCTCTTGAAGTGAGCCAATAAGATTGAAAATCGTCTAACAAGTTGGCGGCTGAACACTGAACTTTCATGAAATAAAGGAAACTTGAAAGATTGAGAGAACAATGAAGGCTGTGAACGAATGTTTACCATATTCGTACGTATTCTGAAGTAAAATTACAACAACAACTTATACATAGTAAAGTTGGGGCAAAACTTCGACTTCAATTGTTCACAAACAGGCATGATTGACAGAGATAAGTTGAGGTGAATTGAATAAACAACCTTCGGTTCCTATAGGTGCATATACAACAGAAGTAGGAGTCTGTTTGAAAGTCTGTATGTGTGAATGTTCATACGTATGTATGTATGCACGAATCCACGTAGGGATGGGGGTAAGTATTCTTCCATCTGATGCTACGAATCTTATGACCCAACACTTAATCGCACTGTATGTTATTGTCCGTTTTACGAGTTTGGGCATCATATGTATGTATCCCTCCATCCATCCCAACACCAATCCATTCAACAATCCTTTCTTTCTTCCATCCATCCATCAATACACCCGCCACTTATCTACTAATTTATCAATTAATCGATGCAGATATAGCGAACAGTTAAAACCAAGCATACGATGCTAAATATAAGAGCAAAAGCAATGTATAAAACATCTATAAACCTGCATATCACCGGTAATATGAATCAGTAGTACGAGCTTATCGATACGTGATCCGGGCAAAGTATCGCACAAGCAGAGACCGCACGTAGGCCAAGATACTGTCAGGTTGCACAAGCCTAGACAGATATGATTTTTGTGTACGACTATCTCCTCCTTGAGAATGAGTAGGCTTCGTTGATGTCACGGATTGCAGCCACCCACACTTGGCGGTTAGAGGCAAGATCCGCGCAGATTTTAAGTCACGTCCGTAAACCGATCATAGACCAAGCAGCTCCAAATCCGATCTCACGGTGGCGAGCCAAGACAGATACGAGAAAGAAGATAGAAATGATTGTGAGACTCTAGCGTGTTTCAGCATGCAGCAACCTAAAGTGGCTTATTGATACGCTGTATTGGCGATCCTGATCAAAAGTGGATATCCATTTGTTCAAATGAGGCTCACCATAGTGCACCACATAATTGGCGAACATGATCGACATCAGGAGCTGAATGTCCTGAAGTGACAATCTTGTCCACGAGAAACGATAGTTGATCCGTTACACACAAAGATGACCTGGGTTTAGGCATGGAACCTAAAAATAAGTGAAAAATTGTGAAGAACGAAAGCAGAAAAAGTATATTCTGAGAACCATTTTTGAGGAACAAGGCTTTATTCGAAATGCAGAAACTCTTGGTAAAAAAATTACAAAAAAACGAAAACACTTCTATTTCTTCGAAGGATTGGAATCAGACTGAAACACGAATGCGAATGAAACCAAGCATTAACCCACTGATTTTATAACGTATTCAGGATTGTAAGCACTTAGATCCGGAGCTTCGACAAAGTGGAAGAAAAATCTGAAAATACGGACAATGCGGTACGAAAGAATTACTCGCAGATTTTATGCACTTGGCTGCATTTACCAGCATTCAATGTTAAACAACCGTCGCGCACCGTGGTGTTGCCATTTACAAGCTGGATCACATCGGCCGGTTCGAGAAGAGCTCCAATTTCATTCCATACGGTAAAATTGATCATTCCGGTTCGGTCAGCCACCTTCACCGTGCGCACTTCATTGCCCGATTTGGTAAATGTGGGTTGGCCTAGAGAATAAACAGAGTGAGTTGACAAGAACAAGGACTCACGGACCAATATCAAGCACAATAACGGTGATATTGACGCGTTTCATATTGGGTTTCAGATCCCGGATGAACAATGGTTCCGGTTTTTCGGTCATTAAGTTGAACCTATAAAATGGATTGTGAAAAATGCGAGATTCAACAACCAGAACAAACGAACGTTGAGCAGGTATGGAAAAATGACAATATTTACGTATGTGAGTGCAAGAAGAACTCACATCCCCTTCACTTACACATCAAAACCGGTTTCTGGCTGTTTGCCTTTATCCAATCTGAATTTGTTAGCCTCTGGTAGTCAGCTGCATGTAGAAGCACGCTATAATATCGAACGAGAAGTCGGTCTTGTGAAGGTCTCATTTACGATGCAAACATCTTTGGAAATTATAAACTCTAGATTTTATAACCATGACGTTAGGGTAACAAGCACTCGTTTGCTTGCTTTAGAGACACGATTTAAAGAGCAAGGCAGATGTTGTTATCTACTAAACAGAGATCGCGGATGTGCAATCGCGCAGCACTGTGCTGTGAGGCTAACACCGTGCTAATTTGAGCTGAAACCGGCAGTGATCTGCATACGGAAACGCGCTGGAGTTTATTTTCCTTTCCCATATCTGTCTAGGCCTGGACAACCTGGCAGTATCTTAGTTTATCTGCCGTCTGAGTGTGCGGGGGTTGGCTTGTGATTTCATACATACATACAGTCCAAATCTGGAGGAACAATCTCTCCTGCAGCGCCCGCGACGATAGGCGGTACTCGGTCGATCGGCTTCAGTGGCACGCCGGCGGCGTGATCTGCGTTCAGCAGCCAAGAGCTGTATCTGCTCCTGCCAAGCTTGCAGACGACACTTACACAATGCCTCCAATGTGGGCGATCAAGAGCAAGTTCTTTATAACTCGCGGGGTCAATGACAATAGCTTTCATATCTCTTTTGCAAATTTATTTGTACCGCAATTGCGGTATGATCACTGGTAGACTTAATGATTTCAACTCATCATAGAGTAGATCTTTCGGAATACGACCATTTTACATTCTATAGACATGGCCAAGCCACAACAAGCGGCTTTGTCTTAGTGGGGTGAACATTCTCTGTAGACCAGATTTTGAAAGCATTTCAGCATTAGTCACTGTCCATCCATGATATGTTCAAGATACGACGGATGATTGTTAGATGGAAAGCATTCAACTTCCGTTCGTGTCTTGCGTGGATGGTGCAGATTTCACTGCCGTACAGTAAAGCATTTAGTATACACGCGCTGTATACGATAATCTTTGTCTTTACAATCAACTTGAGGTCACCCCAAACACGAGAGTTCAATCGGGACATAAAGGAAGATTTGATAAAGAGCTGCTTTAGACCTGGGTAAGTTTTTACACTTGTTCGGGTAAAACACATGACACACATTGAAGCTTTAAGTGCTTCGAGTGATTTAAGTTTTAATTAGTAAAACACAAAATCCCGAAGCAAGGCTAAAAATGAGGAAACGTGGATGAGTGGAATTAAGTAAATTATTATTTTCAATTCGTTATCGCGCAAGATACTACAGCCACAAGACACGTTTTAAGGGAACAGATTTCAAGAAATGGCTGGGATATGTTCTTAGTTGCCGCTCACTAGAGACGATAACCGATTTGACTTCCCCCTACACAGAGGATTTCACACTAGTAATGCATTCGAAAACTCGATTTGGCAATTATTTTATACTGGAATTTCTATTTTTTCTTTGATAGCTTCAGTCGTATCTCACGTTTTTGAATCATTGTAGTGGCATAGGACCTGTATGTTCTACGAGACAGTGAAAATTTTTCTTTCTGGGGCTTGTCCACGAAAATAGCTATACGGGAATGATGTTATGTGCTTGAAAGAGGATGTCACTGATCAATATATTAGGGATGCTGCCATTAATAGCCATGCAAGGATAAAGAGAAGTACGGTATAGTACGGGAACACTTACGAGTACAAATCATGACTCATTGACCAACCGTAGTGAGCTGCATGCTGAAATACGTTGGTGTCTCACTGCCATTTTTATTTCTATTTATCTTTCTCGTGTCTGTCTAGGTCTGATCAACCTGACAGTATCGCGGTCTACGTGCAGTCTATGACTGTGCAGCACTTTGCCTGGATCAGGCGTGTGCTTTCAGACATACAAATCATTACAAAGCGAGACACAAAAGCGACGCAACTGATCCCACAGCAATTGGTTATTTAGTGTTTATACACTACATTATGTAAAAAAGAAGAAAATAAAAAAACAAGTTTAGATACAGTATTGAACGTTTGACAAAATCATTCAACAAATTCCAGATGATACACCACAATCCGACCGTAAAAATCCGTGCTTGTTTTGAACACCAGACGGAAATGCGAAAACGCATCGGTCAATTTTAGTGGGAATGTCTGCAGCCGATTGTTGTTAGAAGGAAATAAAGGCACGCTGAATTCGGGATCCTGATTTTGGTCAGACCAAGCCTCCAATACGGTATCCAACCCGCAAAATCCACCTTGGAACTGAATGCGTACCGCCGTTGGGTTTATCGGACGATTAAACGAACACTGAATCCATTGCGGGCTGCCAGAATCTGAATTCCAACATGTGTCGGGCATTCCGTCAAACATGTTAGCTTTGCCAAACTGCTTGGCATTCCGATTTAATACGGAACTAACAATAGTTTGGTGAGGCTTGATACAAGTGCTCATCCAGGATGAGAAATAAAAACCAGTAGATTCCGGTAAGCAGATGACGACGAAGTAACCAAATGCTAAATACACAAAACAAATAATTGAAATTAATAAAGCAACATGACAACTTGATTAATGAGCTAAATAATGGTCAGAATACACCTGCCTCGAAGAAACACGTAAAATAAATAAGAATCGCTAATTGTTTACAACAGACTGAGTGGCGTTGAAAAAAGATGCATTGGATGCCGTATATTGATAGAATGGCATGGCATGAGAGCACAAGCCTGATCCAGGCAAAGTGCCGCACAGTCAGATACTGCACGTGGGCGAAGATATTGTCAGGTTGCCCAGGCCTAGACAGGTATGAGAAAGAAAAAAGAACAGGAAATGGTAGAGACTCCAGCCTGTTTCAGTATGCAGCTCACTACCTCTGGCCAATCAATTTAGCACGGTGTTAGCGGCACAGCACAAAGTACTGCGCGATTAGAATTACCGATATACGGAGAAATTCAACAACCCTGTTACCGAATAATAGAATCCTGTCTGATATATCCATGTATTGCAATACAGCACTATACTGGACAAGAGCAAAACGCTTTCCGATAGCTAGTAGAGCGCACTCAACACCTGGCAAAATGCGCAGTCCGAACGCTGGTATTTCGACTAACATCAATACGTCAGATGCATCTCACTTTTGACAGGCTACTCTTTGCGGCAAAATAAGCTATTTCTATGTACCGATAATAATATTAATAACCGTTTTCCGTTGTGTGGTCCTTTGGGTAGCCCTGACAGAAGTACAGCTTGTTCACCGAAGTTTCCAAATTTAGCCAGTTAGAATATTTGGCCTGTTTCGAATGCCTCCAGAGCGTTCTTCCGCCCGCGATTACCATTCAAATTAGCAGCGTTTAGTGTACGGACTTTAGCTAGCATCGGACAACAGGCAGCTTTGGCTCGCACAATTGATTGTCTGGATGTCGATGTTTGCTGTTTGTCAGAAACACGCATGCATAACTGTAGCTCAGTTACGCGATTGTCTAATCCTTCGAACTCACTCGAGTTATTCTATCTACGCCTGCCCACTGATGGCGATGCCATGGTATCTCATCAAGCTGGTGTCGGAATCGTTTTGAGTCATAGCTGAGGTCGCACTGTTAGACTGTATCCAAATCGACAGTCGCCTTTGTGCAGTAAGAATACAGGGTTCGTGCAAGAAAGGCCGATTTCGAAATCAATCCCGTCACCTGTCTGTGGTTGCTGCCTATGCACCGACTAATTGTAGCTACAAAAACAAGCTGTTTTTGCATATTCGCTTGCCTGCTTTCCCTTTTTTCACGCGCTTGCTTATCTGCTTTTCCTGCCTCATATTGCTTGGCACTTTATCTGGCTCCAGACTTGTGCTTCATGATGATGATGATGAATTGTAGCTTTAAACTTGACAAGGATGAGTTTTGTGCAAGATTAGACTCGAATCGAGAAGTGACATCGTTGACAGCTGGATACATGAAAGCACGCGTCTATATTTAAACGAGCATTTCGTGGATGGAAGATTTGGTCTCAATTGGTATCGTAATGATAACGGCGAAAGATTGTTTAACTTGTACTCAGAGCATAGACTCTACCTTGCCAGCAGTAACTTACGCCATAGTGAAACTACAAAAACAATTGAAACTACAAAACAAGCTGCTTTTTGCGCATTTGCTTAGCAGATTCCGCTTGCATGCTTCCCCATTTTTACGCGCTTGCTTATCTGCTTTTCCTGCTTCATATTGATGGCACTTTGTCTGGCTCCAGACATGTGCTTCACGATGATGATGATGACAGATAATCGTAATTCAAAATCCCGGCCGCGAAAAAATATGCAATCTGCCACCAATATAGTTTGTTTTTTAACTTCTACACACATGCGCAGGTCATAATAAATAAACTAGTTATTATGCCAACTTTGGAAAGCGTTTTGAGCCTCAGATTTCCGAAGATGTTGTCTTTCGGACGGTTCTTTTCGAAAGACGAATTATTACGAGCTCGATTATCGCCGTCGGTCTTCTCGGAGATTTCTTCGCTTGTGTCGGCACGGAAGGTAGTGTTCTGAAAGCTAATGCATTTCGCACCTCCATACTATATAGATATCGACCAGATGCTGATAATACAGTGACCGATACTCTATCTCGCGCTTTCTGCGCAAATGTTTACACTTTCAAAAATCTGCTTTTCCCTCGAGGATTCAAAATCTGTTATTTGACAAAGTACTATTTGTCCACAACTGAAGCCTACGTTTTTTTAATCCAAATAAAGAAACCTTGACCAAATAAACTCATCCGTTCAAGCGTATGTGTGCTGAGTTTAAAAGACCGACACCTTTTGCAACCCCAAACCGCTATTTATTAACAATAGTTGAAGAGTGTTTTCGTTTAACTTTCACTTCTAGATAAAGTAATTACAGTGACCGCTGAACTATGGTTCGAGTAACAACTAATAGTGTTAGCTGAATTCATTGAGAAGAAATAGTCCACTAGACAGCATATCTTTGTCTGAAGTTCTGGAGTGTTACTGAGTGGAAAGATATGCGGCTCACTAATGTATTGATTGAATCTTTAAGCATACTTTTCGCTAAATCGTCTAAACAGGGAAAAATGTGGCTGACTGAAAATGTGGTGTCATCAAACCTATGTTAAAAGTTGGAGATCCATGTTTACCGGTAAATCACGCATGAACCTTAGACCAGTCATCGAAAATGTGCAGGGGAGAATGATTAAGGACCGATTGGAGGCTCATCGGACCAGCTTGCACAAGAACAACACAACTCCACCATCATGATTCTCCTATCTGTCAAGGCATGGGCAACCAGACAGTGATATCGCCCACGTGCAGTCTCTGACTCTGTGGCACTTTGCCTTGATCAGGCTGGTGCTTTCATATCATACCAACCCTGGTTGACGAACCACCTCAAAGCGCTGAACCTTCGGGCTTCTGTAGTTGATGCAAGGACACCAATGCATATTATAATAATTGAATTCAGCAAAGCATTTAATTGCATACTAGATAAAGGGCTAGTATTCATGTCTGAGGCGGTTGGTATCGCCGGAGATTTTCTTAATCGGATTTAGAGTTTCTGTAAGCAGTAAAGCGGACCGTTTGGGAGTGAATAAATGCTAACTTGGACATATCTGATGTTCAACAAAGTTTGTTTTCCCCCCCTTTCCTTATGAGGCTGTTTCTAAACTATCTGTCCCTGAAATAAATGGAATTTGCTTGCTTTTTGGCGATGATCTAATTGTATGGTGCGCGGTTGTTGCGAATAAGGACGGGACAGTGTTGCGAAGAAAAATGAATCTGTGAAGAAACTCTCGTAGAAACTGCCAATCAATGCACCACAGTGTGCAGGTATACGCAGAATGCCTGGGCTGTAGTTTAGGACGTACTCTCATGACTGGTTCAATCAACTCTGTACAATCCGAAAAAGATCTGGGAGTAGTGTTCTCTGACTCGTTTTATACTAGAGCGGAATCCCATAGAAAAGAACTCATCGCTGCTCGGATGTTTTAGATGTGTTCAAAAGAATCTACGGACTCACATATTAGGCCTTTTATGAATACTTGTCATCACCAAAAGAAGACCTGACGAAACGACTCGTTCTTTTTAGTGGATGATGTGAAGTTCATCGGATCAACGAATGAAGATACCTCGATGCAGGACCTTGAGCGTGTCATAAACTGGTTATACCTCCCACCAAACTTTGATAAGAGCCAACTCTTGTCAGCACTTTTTGATAAGATTTCAGTCCAGGTGTCGGAAAATTCTCTCCGTGTTAACGCCACACAGCGTGTTAAGGATTTGAGAGTACTAGTTAGGACTGACTTCAAATGGGAGGACTAATGTGCTGTATAACCTTCTTTAGCCATGGACTCCATGCGCAGACAGAGTATTCCAGCGATGGACGAACATAGGCTGTCAACAAACGTTGCAAGATCTGTGCGTGAAAATGTCCGAAGGCTCATCTAAGAAATCCTAGATTTCTGTTTGCCGATCCAGCAGCCTTAGAGCAATGACGAGAGCAGCCTGGGTCCCGCTGCATAATGATTCCAAGGTCCGTTTCGCTCTCGACATTTTGTAGTTGCTCACCTCCAAGGGTGTACGGAACTGGTTATTTAATTTTCAGTGAAAGAGTATGGCACTTAGATGTATTAAAATTCAGGCGATTTTCAGATGACCACTTGTGTAGCACATCTAGATCGGCCTGCAATTTGTCGTGGTCATCTGATGTCTGCTGATGTCGCCAAAGCTTGATGTCATCCGCGAAAATAAGAAATGGTGACTTTATTGTTAACCCGATATCATTGATGAAAATGAGAAACAATCGTGGGCCTAGTACGGATCCCTGTAGGACACCACAGGTCGCTGTGAAGCTCTCCGAATGAGATTGCCTGACACGCACACGAAGAGTTCGATTTTGCAGGAATTTTTCTATCCATGCCAGAAGGGGACCACCAATTTTATAAAACTGGAGCTTGTGCAAGAGGATACTATGATCAACACGGTCAACAAGGACATCGTTCGACTCAAAAGCGTACAGCGTCTTGCAAATCGTATGATTGAGGGTCAGCAATGGAAAACTTACGCTGCAAGCCTGAAGTCCCTAGATCTTTTCTCACTTACGCGTCGTCGTCGTTTCCCACTGGAATATCGAAGAATGCGATATGATTTGCTGGTCACGCGGAGAATCCTGCTTGGATATTACGGAACGGAACTTCAACAATTCTTTTCGGTATCCACGGACTCCAGAACTAGAGGTAATTCGCTGAAGTTGCAGAACGGAACACCTGAAGCCATCGTTTACTCTGTCGACCAGAGTGGTCAATATTTGGAATGCACTCTCCGCTGATGCAGTCGGGGCAGTCACCGAAGAGCAGTTTAAACGCATATTGGACGGTGAACTTCCCGCTATCCTGCGCGATTCGCCTACTCTTTCAGCTCAGTAACTCCTCGTGAGGAATCGACGCTGAGATAGCAGAGATCCGGGAGGTGAAGCGACTTTCACGGACTGTAGTCTTCTGCTAAAATCAAGACTGTAACAAAGTATAATACTTTTCGAGACATCATGTCAGCTAACACTTTTGATTTTTGCTTAATGACACTGCTATAGCGACTTGAACTGAATTTGTAACAAGATGGCACTTGCTTCTGAGCCATTCTTCTGTGGCTAAGACAATTCCCTTGAAATCGAAACCTCACAATTCTTTCGTACGCAGTAGAACACGCAAATGGATGTGTTATAGAAACGCTGCATGGAATCGCTTCAAAGTGAGTCAATTGCTATCCGATTAAGAGTGCTACCGGCATTTTCGTAATTATTGTACTACACTGGTACGCCAAGACAAGCTGCACCACCAGACTTTCCTTGCAAACCGGTTTGCGTGTAACCCAAAGTCACTATATAAGTATGTCAACGAGCAGCAGCAGGTTCGCTCTGGTATCCCGCCACTACAAACTGATGAAGGTCCGACCACAAGTATGAAGGAGGCCGCAAATGCCTTGAGAGCGCATTTCATGCCAATCTTCCGCAATTCGGCAAAAGAGTTACCGCTATTTTTGCAGCCTGATCCTCCCTTCCATATTTCATCGGTTACATTTACTGCTGCCCGAGTAAAAAAGCAGATATTGCTGCTTCGTGCAAATTCTTCTGCAGGAATCGATCAAATCACGCCAAAGGCGGTACAAGCAGTCGCTGATGCCATTTCTGAACCTCTTGCGTTGTATTTTCAGCGCTTATTAGACACGGTTGCAGTGCCAGACGGTTTAAGGAAGGAATAATAACTCCAATATTCAAAGGAGGTAACCGCAGTGACGCAGGGAATTATCGGCCAGTTACATTAACTTCGGTGCTGTCCAAAATTATGGAGTCGATCATTGCAGAAGATATAATGAGCGCATTCGAATACTCGGGTCTGATCACTAGTGAGCAGCATGGATTTCGCCGTGGTCATTCATGCACTTCAAATTTACTCCTAGATAGAGACAGTTGGACCAGATCAGTCAACCATGGATACGGAGTGGACGTTATCTACCTTGATTTTTCTAAGGCTTTTGACAGAGTTCACCACGCGGTACTTATTCATAAGCTACGTACTCTTGGAATTGGCCCTCCACTCTTGACATGGATAGCTGCATTTCTGTCCTCCAGGACTCTTCGTGTGCGGGTGCGTGAGACGCTTTCCGAGACATTCCCTACTGAATGTGGAGTACCCCAAGGATCGGTTCTTGGACCAAGACTTTTTCTTTTATTCGTCAATGACATCGGCAAACAAGTGACATCCCCATTTCTAATGTTTGCTGATGACATCAAAATATGGCTTTCTTGCCCAAACGCTATTAGCGAGTTGCAGTCTGATTTAAATTCCCTTCACGCCTGGTCGGTAGCGAACCATTTATTGTTCAATGCTGAAAAATGTCGTGTACTTCGCATCCGAAAAGTGGGTAACCCCATTTATACCCTGGGTGATGTTCAGCTCCTCGCTAGTCGACAAGAGAGAGACCTTGGTGTGTTAGTTCAGAACGACCTTGGATGTTCGGCTCAATGTATCAAGGCATCACGTGTCGCGAATCGAAACGTTGGTCTACTGAAGCGAGCTCTCGGTCGGTTCGACATACGCTTCTTTCCAGCCCTCCTAAATTCGTACGTTCGCCCTCATTTGGAGTATACGGTTTCCGTCTGGCATCCGTGGCTGAAGCGTGACGAACTTGTACTTGAGCGGCCTCAACGCCATGCCACGAGACTGGTAAAGGGGCTTGAGTGTTATACTTACGAAGATCGTCTCACTGCACTAAACCTATTTCCATCCAAGTACCGTCGAATCCGTGGCGACTTGATACTGGCGTACAGGATACTCACTGAAGAATGCCATCCCTGTAAAGAACTGCTTGTGCTTGCTACCGGCAATCGTACGCGTGGGCATCATTTAAAAATCGCCCATCAGCAAAGCAGGTTGGACTGTCGTAAACACTTTTTTGCCGTTCGTGTTGCACAAACCTGTAACAGTCTACCACTTTTTGTTGTGTCTGCCCCTTCCCTTTCTGTTTTTAAAGACCGTTTAGATATGCACTTGTTTCATTTGCTTCATAACGTTTGAAAAGCTATAACTTTTTATAACTTTCTATACTCTATGATACTGCACTTTTTTCCGATTTTCAGCGCACAAACTGCTTTCAACTGGAAGTATCAACCAAAGTTTTGTGGTGCTCGCATCCCCATCCCTTACAGTATCAACGTTTTTTTCTTCATTCGGACCTTAATTTTAACCCTGAACTTTCGAATCCATGTGTACAACATCCTGTGGTTTTCTTTTAAGCTTGTCGCTTTTTTTTACCACAATATACTATTGACTATTGACTATTGACTATAGAATGCAACAGAAAAACTCCTCTCATCAATGGGTGAGCAGAAACATTCGTGCGTTCCAAAGACAACATGAGGATCATACCAACTAATCCCTTACGGATAAAAATTAGGAAATATTGAAGGCCACACAGAGTCCAGTTCATTCTTTTAAACCCTACCGAAGTAGAACAAACAACTTCTTTATGAAGTGGATTCCATTAATTTACAACCCTTTCACTAAAGAAGAACTTACGAACATTGTACCTGACATGTCGCTTGGCCAGTTTTAATGAGTGGCCTCGAGTACCCACACTTGGCGCCAGAGCGTACAATTTACTGGGGTTAATAGTACTGAAACCTGACATGATTTTGAAGTTTTCAATCATGTACCTACGTAGCCTCCTCCTTTTTAGTGAGAAGAGCTCTAGACTCTGCTATCGTTCCTGATACGACCGACCCGATTGCCTCACAATCATACGACTAGCCAAACGTTGAACACTTTCCAGCTTGGCAATATCTTTTTCCAAATAAGGTGACCATACTTGAACGCAATACTCCAGATGTGGTCTCACGACCGCTTTGTATAATGGTAGGAAAACCTCTGGGACCTGCAGGATAAAACTGATCGAAGGCGAAAAAGCTCTCTCCTAGCGCATTGTGCAGCATCTGCGCATTGATCAGCCCATTTAAAGTTCCCTGAAACTTGTATACCTAATTCACGAACTTTCGGCACCTCATTTATCTCAATTATACCATCTGGACCAGCAACCTCTAGCTTCTTAATGACTTTAGACAACAGATAGCTTTTAGTTAGGTTAACTGGTAGATCCCATGTAGCAGACCACTTGATGACCTTTTCTATATCCTCAAGAAGATCGTGTTCATCCAGTGATCCGATAATCTTGACATCATCTGCAAAAATATAGCAGGGACACTTAAGCGACGCTGCCAAGTCATCGATGAAAATGAGGAAAAGTAGCGGTCCGAGTACGGAACCCTGTGAAACTCCACTAACAACTTTTACTTCCGACGAATACATATTTCCTATCCTGACACGAAAGAATCAATTGCTTAAGAATCCTATTATCCATTTCTTCAGAAGACCATCGATACCCATATAACCAAGTTTATCTGCAAGCAATCTGTGGTTTACTGAATCAAAGGCCTTGCAAAAGTCCAAGTAAAAAACTTCAACTTGTTGGCCTTTATCTAGCCTCATGGTAACCTCGTTAAGAAAACAGAAGAGGTTTGTTAGGCACGACTTCCCTTTAAGGAAGCCGTGCTGGGCAGAGTTCAGCAACGAGTAATCAACTAGATGGCGACAGATCATATCCCTAATAAGTTTCTCCAGGATTTTACATAGGATGCTAGTAAGACTTACAGGTCTGTACTTACAAACTGAGGATCGACTGCCACCTTTATGTATCAGGATCACATTAGCTAGCTTCCAAATACTAGGAATATATCCATGTTGCATGGAAGCGTTAAAAAGACGACCCACAGGACCTGCTAATATTGGCGCCGGGTTCTTTATAATTTGAGGGTAAATGTCGTCTGGGCCAGCAGATTTATGGGGGTTAGTTGCTGCAAGAGCAAATTTAACCTCATAATTAGTGAAAAATAACTCCTCAAGTGGAGTAACGATATCAGGCCTTTTGATGACTGGCATGTTAGGCGGATCTATTTGGCGATCAAGCCTCTGAACAAACAGCAAATGTTTGAGAAAAGCCGAAGCCTTTTCTGAATCTGAAACTATTTGGGGTCAGTTTTCCTGCTGAAGGTTGCCAATCCAATCGCGCGTTTTGCCTTTGGATTGGGCCTAACTATAGTAACGCTTTGGGCACTGCTTCATATTGGGTGCCAACCGTGATTCAAAATCCCGTTTTGCCTTGCGTTGGATTCCCACAGCCTTATTTCTGACCATTTAGTACCTCGTACAGGACCGTTGTGTCTGAGAAGCTTCGTATGTTTTTTAGGCACGGTCTCGCATTCTAATCATTCGTCGCATCGCAGATGTCCACCACTGTGGCTTGTTGTGTTGCTTGACGTGCACCAACGGTGCAAACCTATTTTGCAGGCAAGACAGACAGTGGCGTATAAGCTGCCAGTTTGTTGCTATATCATCACCTACATATTGAGACAAGATCTTTTTAGCTACCTCTGAGACGACTTCCCAGTCTACGCGATTGAAATTGCGCCTCACTTTGGGAGGATTTTTTTCATACCTGAATACTAGTTGGAATCTGGTCACAACGTGATCACTTTTTCCTAGTGGAGTGAGATAATCTACCTGGCGAACCATTTCTTCGCTTAAAGAGATAACGAGATCCAGGATCGAAGGTAAGCGGCCATGGCGGAATCCTGTGGGCTTATTAACGTGTTGACTCATGGCATGTATATGAGTCCATTCGATGAAGTCCTCACACATCTTATCAGATAAACAGCACTGGTTCAGCCAAGATATATGTGTTATCTGTTAAAATCGCCAACTATAAGAACCTGGGACCCACGCGTGAGCAGCAAACTGAGATTGCCAAGCAAATTTTGCAAGTCGTGAGGTCCTGCTTGGGGGCTCATATAAGCGCATGCTATTACCATTGATTGCTTGTATAGATTGAACGATACATGAGCTAAGTTGGCCGTTGTGCGTGCTAAGCCTAACGCTCGATTCTGAAGTTCGGAGACCTAGTCTGAGAAAGATAGCAACGCCACCCCCGTTTAGTTCACCTGACCACAGAATAACTACTACAAATTGAGTCAGAAATATGATCAGTTGCTATCACATGCGATCGTAACTCATGCGCTAGGATGGAGAGTTCAGGCCACTTATTTCGGATACTACATGAGTTTACGTATATCACTGTGGCGACGTTGTCTCGCGATATATTCACACATAGTCCAGGTTGATGCTCGGGCGTAATATTCGAGGAGTTAGCACGTTTTTGGTGTGATGCTACAAGAGTCGATTCGCCATGCGCAGCCTGAAGTTCTTCCGTAACTTGAAGGTCGCTAATCACGAGCTGCGGAATTTCGTGGTCAATACGGTGATTATCGTTTTCATCCCCAGATCCGTCCGTGATTTCCATACTTGACAAAGAGCCATCCTTTTCTGAAGAACAGCGCATTCTGTTATAATTTACATCATGACGTGAATTCTTTGATCTTTCGGATTCCTTCTTGTCTTTGGGCACGACAACATGTTTCCCTTTGTTAGTTTCATATAAAACAATGTACCTTGCAAAGAACTGGTCACGCTCAGACTGCAAGAGAAATTCAACTAAAATTGGTCTCGGAGAGTAGTTTGACTCACTTTTGGCACTCATCCACACGTTAACACGATAAACACGCTTTAGTGGCGTATCTGAGCGCATACCAACCTTACGGAGCAAATTTCTAATACAACTCCGGTCGAGTGACTTACGCGTTTTGGCTTCGCGTATATAGGTTTCATCCTGATCAAGCACCAGGATGTTACGAGATTTATCTCGTATTCCCTGACGAGCCGATTTGAGCTGCTCCAGATCCTTGGATAACTTAGCGAGACTCGAAACGACAGTAGCAAGTAAATTTGACTGACATTTAAATTTTCTAGTGTCTACCTCTTTACTACCTGTCTGTGCTTTGGTCCTACTTTTACGTGGCTTCGAACGCCTAAAAGACGGGGTCTGTGATGTGACATTTGGCTCAGCCGCTTATATGGGTGCCTTAACCTTTTTAGTTCTTTTGCGTGACTTTGTAAAGTTGGGATTTTTTACTCACCGTAATTTCTTTGGAGTTCATTGTTTGTACCGCGGGGCTAGCAGTGATACTCTGACGTACAACTTCAGCAAATATCTATTCACACTAACCTTAGAAGCTGTGCTGTGTTGCGCAGAACAAGCATTTCTAGCTTTTTCGGAAAATGCTTTTTTAGCTGCCCATTGGCACTCACTACATATCCATTGCAGCCAACGGTGAGTAACATAGAGTGTTCGGGATGTATTCCTGAACACTTTGGATGTGCTCATCTCTTGCAAGTATTACACTCAATACCATTTAATACTTTTAACAAGATTTTTTAGACACTTGTTGGGAATCATATTAAAGAAAATATTTGAATAGAGACTAAAGCAAATAAATTTCATAGACGAAATAGACTTCGCGTTATAATGTGTATAAAACGATGAATTTGTTACTAATTTACAGCGAAATCAGAGAAAAGCAATCTGTATCAGTTCAGTATCAAGTTCAAGTTCAAGTTGCTCTGGGCTGAAGGTGGCCAAAAGCCAATCACGCGCCCAGATTTCTTTCGACGGTATGCGGCTGAGCAACCGGCACTTCGATATTGGGTATACAGTTCGTATGTTTCACACGCGCTGAAACAAATTTTCGGAAATAATTTCAAGAAATCCCCATCTATTTTAGATATTAATTCCTTGAACGAATCTTTTTGCCCTGCATAACCGATAATGTATATGCACATCACTTTATTTTACCCCCATCCTCGCTTTCCTATTCACCTTTTACTAGAACTTCGAAAGGAAAGATTTGACCTGCTCCTTACACGCCGTATTCTTCTCGGTCAATATGGAGACGAGTTCCTCCAGTACTTCCGATTAGTAGGCTAGTCGAGGACTCGAGGACATGACGTTAAGTTGCGGAAGACTAGAAGGCTGAAGCTGAGTAATGCGAGCACGCTACCCACGCGGGTGGTGAACACTTGGAACTCTCTACCGAAAGGGCTCCTGTCTCTAACATCTGAACAGCTATTCAAAAGCGCGTTGGATCAGCATTTGTTGAGACGGATGGACTTGATCCCCGGAGTGATATAGTGGTGCACCTCTACTCTCAGGGTTTGCCTTGTCAGTAGAATTTACCCATGTCTATTACTGTGATGAAGCTTAAACGGGATTTTATCCCTTCTGCTTTCGATTCAAAAGAAGAAGAAGAATGTATCCGTGTTCTTTTGCGCACTTTCAGCTGTCTCACGTTTTAAGCCTGCTGGACGAGACAAACTCTCGCTCATTGTACTATACGAATGTGCTTGAGAAATGTCACTCCCCATCACATCCATTCTCAATCGTTGCATGGAAAGAGCATGATTTCTGTAAATCTGTCTGTATTAACCCTACCCCAAAAAAGATCCTAGTAAATACCGCCAGATAGCGTGCACCTTGCAGTTGCTTAAAGCATTTGAAATCATCGTACTACAAAGAATGGCATCGAGCTTTCGTTTACACGATGCTTCTCAGTTTGCTTATCGTAAAAATCTATCAACAGTTGATGCTGTCGCTTTGCTTACGGATATTAAATATAAAATAGCTATTAAATCGAAAGCCTTACAAATTTGTTTTCTGGATTATACAAATGCTTTCAATAGTGTTCCATGAAACTCGTTTTTGCAAAAATTATTTCACCGCGGCGTTACAAAAAATATCCTTCATTGGATTGCATCTTACTCTGAGGGTCGTCTCTAATATACAGTTTTGAACGGGAAAGCCTCCCAGGAAATACCGATTCCGCGTGGTGTCATTCAGGGTGCAATATTGTCTCTTTTTTATTTTCCCTTCACATTTCTTATTTTCCTTGTGACTCTTTGACACTTACTATTGAATACGCTAATGACGTTGCCGTTGCATTGAATCATAATCTTCTGATCGACCAACATGTTTTAGAATCAGTGGTTACAAACATTGGCCAATGGTGATCCACGTTTGGTTTATCTTTGAAATAGCCACAAGTAACGTGCCGTGCGGTCGCATCATTTTGAGCTGCTGTTGATCGTGATATACTATTCTTACACTCACACGTACGTGGACATATTCTACCTTGTTAGACTTCTCTCAAAGTCAGCTTTCTGGATATACCACTCTCGTAATCGATAATACGAGCAATTTTAGATTTATCGTGATTTCCCATATGGGATCTAAGCGTGCAACTCTGTTAATACTCTTCACGTCCTCGAAGGGATCAACGTCATCGGAAAGATGTTATTCTTCGCCGTCGACTGGTTATATATTCAACGTCGTGAGAGCAACTACCGAAACGCATCGCCGGAATCAATTCTGACTTTGCTCTCATTAGTGAACAACGCTTTTCGTGGCGCTCACCACATTCATCATCGATCGCTCGACAGAACCACTGCTTGTGCACACACAACTGAACAGTACTGCACACAACCCTGACTGGATCACCCCTAAAAGGATACAAAGCGCACAGGGATGCATGTGCACGGTTTGCCGAAATCGGTAAGTCCTAATGCGAGGTCCGTCACGTGTCACGCCTGTTTCATGAAAGTGCATGCAAAATGTGACAAATTGCTCACCTCGGATTTAGTATCAATAATTCATGGAGATGATTGTCCCGGTGTCTGTTATTTTTGTCTGCTTTGTAAGGTCAAATCAACACCGTCAGATTTGGCGGCGAAAACCCCTGAATATGATATTGAGACGCAGCTAAATGGAATGGAATCCAGTATACAAAAACTGAATGAACTGATATTAAACGTCAAAAAGGCACCGTCGTTACCCGACTTAAAGGTTACTGCCGAAAAGCCGATAGATAATCCATCATACTCGAGCAGGCCCACATTTGCCCAATAACCGCGCAGATGGCGACTCAAACGGGGAAGCGTTCGTTGGGATCAGTGACTCCTCGACTTAACGAAACCGAAAAAGGACTCAGAAAATCCACTTCCAAGATGACTAACTCAAATTATAAAATAAAGTCTGCGGGTGTAAACCTCAGCGTTATATATACAAACGTGACCGAGTCGCAGGAAACGCTGTTTGAAGCTAAGCAAAAACATGACTTAGCTGAGTGGTATAAACTCTTCAGTCAGATTAGATTGACTGCGGTTACTCCCTCATCAATAGTCCGATTAAACCGCCACCTGAATTCTCCTCACACGGATGATCCTCGCTTTTTAAGAATAACGCTGCAATCTGCGGAGGACGTGGAAAACGTACTTTTAAATGCTTACATTCTTAGAAGAGTTCCAGAGACTACATGTCGTATCCATGCAGATCTACCATGGTGGGAGCGAAAGTCGTCGCAAAAATCTCGTGAAGAACGTAATCCAAGAAGTATTGCAATTCTTGGTGTTCCGGAAGATGCTGCTGACGTACCTTCTTTAAAAAAGTCTGAGCACGACCACAAACAGTGAAAATATCTAGCCGAGACAATCGGCATTAAAAATATCATACTTGTGGATGCTTTAAGGATAACTCGGTCTGCCAATTATGAAGGGCAAGGTCCTAGCCATTTAAAGCTGACCTTTTCCACAACCGAAATGACGGATACTATCAAACTTGAATAAAAAGCTAAAAGAAAAAACCTACCTCAAAACGTCCAGTTGAGCTTGCTCAAGGTAATAGCCGGAAGGAAGCAAACGGATAGTACCGACCCACAAACGCCCAGTGATAAGGTTCAACCTGAATGTCATGCGATGGCTCCAAAATCTTGAGCATTTCAAATCTAACCTAGTCGGCCCTATGATAACTTTTCATGATTTGAACACCACTAACTTTATAAGATTTTTATATACAAATGCACAAAGCCTTCCAAACAAATTTGCTGAGCTAACCGAGATATGTTCGCGCTACTCACCTGACATTATCTCCATTACAGAAACATGGTATTCTTCCCAATTGATTGAAACATAAATATCAA
Source organism: Atriophallophorus winterbourni (assembly GCA_013407085.1). Lineage (NCBI taxonomy): Eukaryota > Metazoa > Platyhelminthes > Trematoda > Plagiorchiida > Microphallidae > Atriophallophorus > Atriophallophorus winterbourni. The sequence goes on along the minus strand of JACCGJ010000224.1, from coordinate 259 downwards.
TTCCAAATATGAATTTGATAAGAAACGATCAAGAGAGAAGTGGTGGTGGTGTTGCTCATTATTACCATATTCGACTACAGTGCCATCCAATAGACAAGACAGAATTCACGCTCGAGGATACTATTTGGTGCTCTTTAACCCTGATGTTTGGTGAAGTTTGCATTATTGGTGTGGTCTACCGGTCCCTTCATCTACTACAACGAAAGGTTGGTCCAACTGCTTCAGCGCTGGACTCACACACAGCACGCGTAACAATATC
>JACCGJ010000223.1:14852-56614 GCA_013407085.1 Atriophallophorus winterbourni | reverse complement strand
GGTAGAAAAAGCATTATGCTAACAATAACCATAGGATGACAAGGTATTTCAGTCATTCAGTCCTCTCCGTGCAGGGGGACACATGAGGCGAGACAACTTCACGCCAGTGGTTCCGTCTGTCGCTGCTTCCCGTTGCCGTCTGCACCGTGTATCCTTGTGCATGTAGTTCGCGTTCCAACGTTCTGCGCCAAGTTTCCTTGGGCCGTCCCTTTTTTGTTTACCTTGCGGATGCCAGTGCATGGCTACCTTCGTATGCGAACTGGGATCCATCATGCAGACGTGACCGAACCACGGATCTGTTGTCATCGTTTCCGTAGCAATGTAGGTTTTACGGGATAGGGTTGCTAGCCCTAAGCCCAACCCTCCTCCTTTCTCAGACGGGCTTGGGACCGTCCTTGGCGGAGTTATGACAAGGTATATGAAATATATAATTAAAAAAATATATAAAATATCTCAAAAATCAATAGGGACACTCGCATACCGCATGGCTCGTCATAAACTCATCGAGTTTGGAAGCGAAAACCTCAACAGATCCATTCAGTTTGTTTATATTGAATGCCCTTGAACTAACGTCTGGTATTTGTTCGAAATCATTATGTTTTTAACTAATCCGGAACAAGAACATACATCGTAATCGCAAAGTTATTTTCACATGACAGATCGGCTTGTCTTCTGGTCAATTCTGATTAGTAATAACGGTATTTATATTCGCAACGTTTTTCATGGTCCGGAAATCTTAATGGCCATTTAATACGGCGTTCGTTTGTTCATTAATTGCGTTTATCCAGGTTGATGGTCGTTAAACCTCTTTGTAACCGGTTTCTAATTGGACCGTACGGGCAGCCAATTAGATGCGTTGGCTGATCGATGATGCTGTCCAGTTGATCGTCTCGAGGAATTCTAGTGCGCATCGATTTGAAGCTTTGGCGATCATCTCAGTGGAGGTTTCAGTCCCAGTGGTATCCAAAATTATCCACGTGTACTGAGATCTATGAATGTTGGTTATCTTCGAACGTGTAATCATGTAGCCAACTTCCGACGAGTCTGATCAACCTAGTGTTTGTCGCAAACCAGACAAGGCATTTTATAACAATGTCTAATTACACTTCTTTTGAGATGTTGTCATTAATCTTGCTGAGTTCGCTGCGTAGTGTTGAGAAAGTCTCTTCGAAAGACGTCCAGCTGATGATGCTATCTAGCCTGTATGTATGCACGAAAGCACAAGCCTGATCCAGTTAAAGTGCCGCACAGCCATAGACTGCACATGGACTACCATACTGTCAGGTTGTCCAGGCCTAGACAGATATGAGGAAGAAAAAAGGAACAGGAAATGGTAGTGAGACTCCTGCCTGTTTCAACATGCAGCTCATTACCACTGGCCAATCAATTTAGCACGGTGTTAGCCGCACAGCACAAAGTACTGCACGATTGCACACCCGTGCAAATCCGAACAAACAATTTTGAGCTTGGCAAACACCAGTTGAACAATAGCCACTCCCCGAGTTACGAGTATTCTCTTCTGTATCATAATGGCGAGTCTAAAATTTCACGAAACAAAAATCAACCTACGTACGTAACACAAGCTTGTGTAACATAGTCAGTGGGTATCATTATGCCAGGTAAAATGAGGTCAAAATCCCGCTCAAGTTTAAATGTGTGTTACGTTTTTGACCCACATGCCAAGACACTCAGTTCAATGTCAATCACGTGTTCCCGCGTTTTTTGTCTAGCCGGTTATTGCACTACAATTCACACCTCCAGGACAATGCGTCAAGCGGTGGTCACCCCCGATTTCCACAAGGCAATAAAACGTCAATCGGTCAATGCTACAACGCAAGACACGCGTCTACATTTTATACGTAAATCTCGTTACAATAACAAACTCCTCAACCTTTCTATGTGGGTTGTCCCGTCGATCTGATTTGTCAGTCATATTCCATTCAAGTCATGACCAGGCTCAGCTCGTTTGATCGAATACGGCGTATCGTTCAATATCTGCTGACGCTTTACATCTGCTGCTGCTTCCGAAGATAAATTCCCTCAATGCGTTCACTTGCAATTAGTCGAAACTAGAATTATTGTGGGTTTTCGATTGTCATGGTCGGTTTTGGTAACGTTTCCTGATCCGGTGATGTTCTGGGGAATGTATTGTGTATATCCATTCAGGGAGCTCGTAATTGTCTCTTTTCGCTATTGCCTTCCAATTTGTCAAATGAGAGACTTTTAAATTGTATTTGAGAGCAATGCCAATTTGGGCACCGTGAAATCAATACGTGTGAGCTAGTACTGCTCTGAATGAATGATACTCACGTAATTTTGGCTCATTTTGTCGAGACATTTTCTCATAACTTGGAAGACTGCACAACCCTGTATACTTGGGGAGCTTGCTCAGTTATTGTATTTACACAATCACTAAGTATGAGGGCAATCAATAATACCCTTTCTTTAATTATCATCTGTTGTTGGCCTCCTTCGGTGAACGTCGACGACGGATGTACATCATGGTGTTTTCACGTTTCACAGCTGTCCCAATGAATAAACATTCCGATTTCGGTGGAACAGTTTCTCCTAAAGCGCTCACAACTTTATGCAGTACTCGGACAAATGTGCCAATTAAACGCTGGCGGTGTGGACTACGATTAGCAACAAATAGTAGTATCTGCTGCTCCCTAGGCTTGCTTGTATTCTGGCACATTTATCCGTGTGCTGTCACCAATCTTAATTTGCTATTCCTGTGTATTTACATACACCCCCTTGTACTCATTCCAGGTACAACGTACTAGAAATTTCTCCATCTATGAACCAGTTGGGAGGTGTCAACTGGAAACTAGCGGTTGCGTTAACAGCCAGTTGGGTACTGACATTTGTTTGTATGTGTAAAGGGATTCGTTCCAGCGGTAAAGTAAGTTTATTTTTTATAATGTTTCTTGACGATTCACATTAGAAGACTTGATGCCAGTTCTATTTATACTATAAGTGACGCAGATTTTCTAGCTGGAAAAGATCATAACACTTTCGGAAGTTTTGAAAACTTGTAGCTCAGGTACCGGATTGTAGTTCATAGTTGTTCTCCGAGCTGGTATGGTTGATTGCGGACGTTTCGTCATCAAACTAGATGACATCATCAGCAAAACGTCTTTCGAAGCAACTGAGCGGTGGGCATCATTCGAATTTATCTGCTGCGTTTCGACTTCATCCACTGTGATTGGCTAACATCCTTGCATGTCCTCGTTGGCGTGTTCTTATTGGTTCGTAGATCCCATCCACTTGAATGTGTTCATTGATCGATTGTGGTGTCGAATACCACACTTCGAGGAACTCTCGAACGTGACGAGTTTTGCCTTTGGTGATGATTTCTGTTCTTTCCCAATTGAATTCGTGACCTTCTCGACCCATGTGTGCCAATATTACTGATTTCCGGTCGTGTCGTCGTGTAGCCAATTTGTGTTCATGTTCCAGCCTTCTTCCAGTCTGTCCGATATAATATTTCTCAAAATCGAAACACGGAATTCTGTACACGACATTGTTTCTTTCCTCCTTAGCCAGCTTGTCCTTGACCTTGACTAGTTTGCTTCTCAATATCGAAGCTGGCTTGTGTGCTACACTAATTCCGAGTGGGCGTAGTATTCTTGCGGTAATCTCCGAGATATGTTGTATATAGGGCAGTATTAACCTTACCGTGTTCATGTTGTTCACATGCGATTGGGTTGTCGAGTCCATGTTGCAAATGATGAACTCCTTTGGGTATCCATTCTTCCGGAAGAGTTTGAATAAATATTTCTCCTCATCTTTCTTGAGTTCGTCGGAACTGCAGTGTGTTTTTGAGCGGTTGAACAGTGTTCGGACACAATGAAAAAGTTTGATGCCAGTTATATTTATACCATAAGTAAAGACAGATTCCCTAGCTGGAAAAGATCATAACACTTTCGGAAGATTTGAGGGTAGACAGCCTGATCAGCAGCAAGTTTAACTTGAAACATTTGTTTATTTTGTGACTACTAATGAGTAACTCGTTTTGAAAATAAACACGATGTAATGAAGGCAGTAGTTGTGCTCAAGTTTGAGCTCATCCGCAGTGTATATCCACTAACGCCGATTAAAAGATCCGTTATTGATTTGCAGTCACTAATATCAGCTTTTTATCAATATCATGGAGTCACTTATAATAATCATTGATTTATTTTCAAACAACTCACATTTACGTGACTGGTTCAGGTACCATGATCGATAAATACTTACTAGCTAATTTTGTGTTTGATTATAGGTCGTATACGTGACAGCCGTTGCACCATACATATTGTTAACGGTGATACTTGTTCGTGGTTGTACCCTACCGGGAGCATGGGAAGGAATACAATATTACGTCAAACCAGATTGGAAGCGTTTGTTGCAAAGTGACGTGAGTCGGTTTATCAGTTGTCTGTTTAACTCGTAGGCATTTTGTGGAATCATTGCTATTAAAGGGATGTATATTATTGATAGCAGTATTATTAAACATAAACGATTGTATTAATCATAGTCTAACATATTTACGATACCAATTTGTACTTTTTTTACAAAGCATATACTTTCGTTCGGGCCAAACAACTAATCACAGCTTCATGCTAATTTTACATTAATTACAAACCCACATTTATTGCAGTTTATACCACAACTCAGTTTTCAATAATAGCACTGATAAGCAAATGTTCTCTTTTATGCCTGTATACCTCACAAACATTCGCTAAAGGTTTTCATTTGCCTGAACAAAGATCTACCAGTGGAAGACCGCTTTAAATATGACAGGGAATTATGAAGATCGTGTGATCAAATTATTTGTTGCTTAGAATTTCAAATTACATGATTGCATTTGTCTACTTAAATCATTGTAAGTAGTATGTTGAATGCGCGTGCATGTAAACACCGATTTCTGGTCGCTCGAGTTATAAGCTAACTAGAAATATGGGGTAGTAGAAGAATAATGAACTTTTGGTATGTTATCCATGAACGACGGCTTTCCTTAATATGGCTCATTTTTCCCATCTCTACTTCCCTACTCTGTCAACTGCCCATATTCCCGCCCACAATTAACTGCTTTATCGTCAACTTTAGGGACATTTACAATTACACTTCACTTTATGCGTGCTCTTTGAAAGATGTCTGGTGATATATGATGCTCATCAGTTTCCGAATTTGTTCCTAATAGGTCTGGATCGCTGCAGCAACTCAAATCTTCTATTCGCTCGGACCCGCTTGGGGAGGTCTGATCACGTTCGCGTCATACAACAAATTCAAGCACAACATACAAAGGTAGAGCAAATGGTGTTTGCCTTTCGTTTAAATATTTAAAGCGACCAAAGTAATCCAATGTCATTTTTCATAATGTTGCTTTGTCTCGGCACGATACGCTTTCGTTTGTTCATTTAGTAACCGCATCCATTTTAAAAGAATAGCACACACCTCCGGTAATGATTTCGCTTCCACGTATCGTTTACATGATTCAAGTTATCGTCGATTTTCTAAACTTAGAAGTATGGTCAGATGGAACACGGTTGAAGATCAAGTTGACAGATGTTCCTTCTTTGTCTGTTATTTGTAGTTGAAATAGTTTTGTTTAGCTTTTATTCAAAGTGCTTTCAACATCAGGCGACTGGTTATGATTCAGAATTAAATCAATTTCAACTATGCGCATCTCAGTAGGAAACATTAAATAAAGCGACATAAATCTTTCAATCTATCGCGGTTTAAATTTCGATGTTACGTGCTAACACGCTTGTCTTGACTTTAGTCTGACGTTAAGCCTGAAGATCCAAACTAAGTTGAAGATATTTCCTATCTTGGCACGCAAGATCTCCTCTGGACCACCGCAGATAAAGATCTGGGTATCTGGGTGTCATTTAATTTCAAGCCTGAACATCATTGTCGGACAATGTACCATAAAGCCTACCGTATCTTGAGTCTTCTAAAAAGGATATTCAGGATTTTCACGCCCTAAACCCTTCCCCGGGTAATCAATACTATGAATATTCAATCCAAGCCTGGGCATAATGGATGAGGAAGGGTATCGAACTACTTGACAGGATTAATCATCGTGCGACAAAGTTGGTCTCGTTACAGATATTTGCCTTTGAAAGAGCGAGTGTTAAAAATAAATCTACGTGATTTTACCCAACGACGGATACGGAGTGACCTCCTGTTGGCATTCATAATCTTTTATACTGAAAACCGTCTCCTTAAACACTTGCTAAACCCCAAAGGCCTTACTCGAACATGAAAACATTCAAAGGCGTTAAGCATTTCATATTCTCGATTGGATATTCGTCGCATTTTTCTCGGTAAGAATTTGTTTCACTTGGAACTATTTGCCTGAAGAAATCACACGATCAGAATCGGTTGCGATTTTCGATTCTAAACCCGATCTGACTGTCCCTAATGACTTTTGAGAGATTTTATATTTTTACTCCATATACCTCGTCATCATATGGTATTAGTTAAGCTTACTGCTTATTCTGCCATAAAAATTTCTGAGTTCTGAATCTCCTTCTGTTCAGTTCATTTAACATTTGAGAACTACATATCAACCTATTAAGACCACACCTTAAAGTCCTAAATGTTAACATAGCCACCTGTAGAGATTTGTCTCAAACAAACCGGAGATAAGCATCCACCCTATGTCCCCGACAGCTTGAAGTGACAAAGACAAAGAATCAAATATTGAATCGGTTTCTTTATCCTCTTGGTTTAGAAACTGAGTGCGAGCTATCATCGTTAAATTACTTGTACGCCAACCGTCAGGGTTGAATATTTTTTTCCAACAGAAACACGATAGCATTACATTCGCCTGTTTTGGTAGTACATGTCAGGCAGTATTTGTAGTTGTTTGGTGTAGGTACTGTATTCGCGGTTTTATTAAATGCGTCCTCTGAATGCAACATTAGACTTCAAATATTCGTATTTAAAATGGGAAAAATCTTACGTGAATTTCAAGTACGATGTCACTGCTCATAGATTCTATTGAGGAACTTTGATCTCGTCGACACGGAATGTTGTTTTAGGCCTCGTTTGGTCGATGACGAACATGGATATACATGATGTTTTGATAATCAGAAAACGTTTACAACGAGTAGACAATCTTATTCGGAAGTAATATACTCCTCCGCTGTCCTGGGCCAATTAAGGAAGCTTTCCCACATTCTGTGTATTCTTCGTTCAGTAGCCAACGGTAACAGCTGCTCTTTCTGCAGCTTAAAGATGGATGTGTGCTATGCCTTGAAAGTACTTCTTAGATCGTATCATCAATGTCTTGTGCCACGGGTTGGGTCTACTTAAGGGTCGATAAACTGTTTACAACTGCGTATGGAATATTTTATTTGTATATAACAAATACTTGTGTTAATTCGCTAAGGATTGAAGATGTTTCTTGAAGGATGAATCGTAACAAAATAGACGGCTGGACAAAAACGGAGTTATGTGATTAGCATTGGATCAAGGGTTCGTGTTTTGTGAGTTCGTTATGTAATAGACGGTATGATCAATGTTTGAAACGACCTCAAGTGATCTGACATTGTTAACCCTCCGTTTTCGATTTAATAGACATGGTACTGTGAACGTAACTGGAACAGTCATGCAATTATGAATATGGTTTGTAGAACAGATTCAATGGCCTTCTGTGCATTTGATAATTTGCCTTTCAATGATGTGTTTAAAGTGCGATAGATGCCCATCAAACGGGTAACATTAGGCGTTTTTTCTTGGCCTGCAGGGAAGATAAATTTTCGCTGCGATACAGTTTGCGATTATATTAGAAGTAACGATCTCATGTTTCGCTTGCATATAGGTCAATGAACTTGCAACCTTAATTTTGAGTAGTATTTTTAGTGATCTTATCAAGGAATCGAGGAATCAACGATTTGGGGTTAAAACATTAATACTTTACAACACCACACGATTGTGCTATGAATGAAAATGTGAAAAATATAATAATAAATAACGAGTATGGTAAATCAAATGTATGGATCACGAATAATGTTCGTTTGCCTATATAAGTTCAATTTCGATTTAAATATTTCCAGGCAAGAAGAGCCAACCACATGCTGAGGTAGGTAATTCCAAAGGAATATCAATACGGGAACTTGGGGCGTAATGGGATAGGGTATGCCCACGTTTCAATTTCCCACACTTCAAAGAAGAATCTCAGTGGTTGTTCTCCTGTAGACCGAGCAATATCGCGCCGTATCCTCCTTTTGGTGAAGCCACATAGACCCAGACGTCGCAATCTTTCGGTGTGCGGAACATTGCGAAGACCCATCACTAAATTTGTTGCTTTGTGACAGATTTTATCAAAGAGATCAATATCTTTTCGCAGTCAAGGATCCCAGACCTCTACCGCATACTCCATCGTAGAGCGAAGGTAGACGTTCATTATCCTTGGTAACGTTAGTAGCGAGATTCTTCTAAATATTCTTCGAAAGATACATAACGATCTGCTGGCCTGTCGATATATATTCTGGCAGTAAACCGTGTTCTTCAGGTTTTCACTAGTCCATACACTAAGAACTTTTTCCAAAGTTCTCCGTGTCAAGTTTACAGTTCCTAATCGATATGTCCAACGAACATTCTTGCCAAGGCGAAGCATCTTGCTTTTTCGTATGTTGAATGTCATATCATTCAGAGCTGCTCAATCTGACACGTTGTCCAAACCCCTTTGCAGCTTCGTATAGTCATCTATAGAACGGATTCGCGTCCAAATCTGTATATCATCTGAGAACAGGGACATTTTGTATTATATGACGGAGGAAATCGTTTATGTATCCAAGAAAAAGGAGAGGGTCTAGCACAGATATTTGGGGGACTCCGCTAAGGGTGTTGAAAGTTTTTGATAGCACTCTGTTTACTCTAACTCGTGCATGGCGATCAGACAAGTAGTCGCACAACCGTGAGAGGAGTGGATCACATATTCCAAATGCATCCGTTTCTGAAGAAGCAAATGGCGATTGACTCTGTCAAAAGCTTTCGAAATGTCTAAGTAATCAACGTGAATGTAATAACTTCTATCCAACTATTTTGCCCAGTCGTCTAACGCTATGAGAAGATTCGTTAGACAAGAATGATGAGATCGACATCCATGCTACGATGACGAAAACAAATTAGGCGATTCAAAGTGTGCGACCACCCTTTCTGAGACTAGACGCTCCATGACCTTACCAATAACATGTAATAGTGTGACGGGATGATAATTTGCAGCGTCAGATCTGTTACCGCCTTTGAATATTGTTGCAACCACGCCGTACTTCCGATAGTTTGGTACCACTCCCTTAAGCCACGAGTAGTTAAACAGACTGGAAAGCGGTTCACAATGCTGACGATGACAGAAGCCGAGGATATCCGGTGTGATTCCATCCACACCTGGAGATTTTCTTACTTTCAATTTTTTTCAAGATTCGAGATTTATGGTGAAAACAGCAAAACGTTGTATAATGTCATAAGATATACGTATAAAAGTTAAATAATTGGTTACCCTAATGTTGCGTCCATATGCTTCAAAGGAGGAGCAAACGTAATTCCAATTGTGACATGGAGGGAAGAAATTTCGACCGGAAATATATGTTTGGGTAATTTGTTCTTCCAAAGATATGTGTCAGAAGGGATTTCAGTAAACTGCGGCTAATACAGTATTATCCAACATAATAGATCAAAATTTTTGTTTGAGGGTCATTTCGTTTGATAAAAAAAACGATTTCTTGTGGTAAGCTGTTCTACAAAAAGCATACTCGGACTGCGCAAAAATTACGGCGACAAATTAATGGGAAACGTGGGATTTGAAGGGCCAGGTTGTGACAGCGGGTCGGGAGATTGGAACCAATTTTAAAGAGGTACCTGAGTGGGTTGGACACATATGGATTATTTGGTATATCTGGAATAGGTCAGTTCGAATGCGCCTGCGTTCGTGAGTGCGCAATCCAAGTCTAGTCGGTCGCCGCTCAAAGGTTAGATTATTCAGTCCAGTAACCATTTTACTTACCTTATGATAAATCAGTTCGAGGAGGGAGATATTTGTTCCATCCATGATGTCCAAACTTGTACTGCATAGTCCGCAACTGGATGTATGTATGTATTGAGAATATTTTACAATGAGTGCGGTGGGAAACGTTCGAAAATTCTTTTGAAAAAGCCCAGTAAGCTGCATTCACGCTTATAAATGGCCTCGAACTGCGGACTGTTTTTCACATTTCCGCACACACAGATACCGAGATTTTTCTGCGATATACTCCACTCAAGCGTGTGACTGCCAAGTATGTATGAGAACGGGAAGGGTTTCCCAACTTCCAATATTTTGCACTTACGGAAGTTTGAGTAATTGACTTGCGATATTCTCTGGATTTATCAAAATTTCGCCCAATGTTTCGATTTTTGAGTCGTCTGAGAACGCACAACTTTCCACTGAAAGCTTTGGGATGAACAATTTTTGAGAGTATTTGCGGTTTTCAATGCGGTCTCAGTGAGTTTTTCTAAACGGCAAAAATTCCTTGTACAAAAAAGCTCATTTGCATGCATTTCCATGACACACACACCCCACGATCGGTTTCGTGCTGTTTGCACTCATCAGGTAGGAACAGTACCTATTTTAAACTTTGAGTTCGCGTTCATGATTTTGTATAGTAACTTAGGGTTGCGTTCCATTTTTGACAGCAGCATCAATTGGCGTGCTTCCAGCTCCTCTCGAATAAGTGAAGTCACATTGTTGCGTATGATACGAAAAGATTGTCAAGTAGTCGAAGTATTGTTGGCTTTCTGATGCCTCATCGCTTCTCGCTTCAATGCTATTCACTTTTTGTTCTGCTACAATCAACTAAACGAAGTTCGTGTTCGGATCTTTTAGGAACGATCTGCGAGTTCTCATCCATCTTCAGATTCAGAAAAAGTACTTGTTTGTTCCATTGCGTGTCAGGGCTTATGTGATTCGTCTGCCAACGCCGAATCTGCACGAGTGTTTTAATCAGAGAAACCTTATCTACCTGGGAACCACCCCATTCACCGCAAGCTATTTCCGATTACTGCGTACATAGTCGAATGGTCACTAAGTCCTAGCAGAGCCTGGGATCCGATCACTTCGACAGATTGTTCTTCCAGCCCAATTTACTCATTATCATTACCCATTATCGGCCGAATAGTTTAAGAGATCGGTATGATGTTGACCATCTCCACTCGATGTCAATCATGGAGGTACATCACAAGCACATGATGGTTTCGTGCTCCATAGCTTTTAGATTGACCAAACATTTCGATTCGGGAGATACAATCTCTCCCACAGCGATATGCAGTAATCGGTTGATAGGCTGCAGTTGCACGCTAAACCCATGATCTACGTTCAGTGGTCGAGAGCAGTATCTACTCAACCCCAACTTGCTGATGACGCTTGACGCATTTGAACGATCATGATCAAGTTCTTATCAAATCGTACGGTCAATGTGAAGAGCTTTCATACCACCATTTCAAATGTCTTTTTACCGCAAGTGTGGTCAGACCTATGGCCGATTTCGTGATTTCAACTCACTATTAGGTGGATCTTCTGGAATACGATCATTTTCAATTCTTTAAAGATGACCCTAGACGACGTTGTGTGTGTAAATCTCTGCATACGTATAACCATGTGGATCGTTCGATTGCACGTGATCTCGTGCTTTCAAACTCAGCTCCATTATCTTCAGCTATTCATAAGACTGTCTTTTGTTTTAATCAGAGCTATTTTTTCTCAATTATCTTCTCTGAGTTGCGCAATAATACCTTTTATTCTACTCCCATTTTCTTACAGAGATGCCATCATCATCCCTCTTATCTGTGGCGGAACAAGCATCTACGGTGGCTTCGCCATTTTCGCGGTGATCGGTCACATGATGCATATGACAAACCAGCATAACTTGGACAACCTCACCTTACAGGGACCCGGGCTGGCGTTTGTGGCCTACCCTCAAGCACTGACACAACTCCCGGGCGCACCGATCTGGAGTGTGTTGTTTTTTCTCATGTTACTTTCTCTGGGTATCGATAGTCAGGTTAGTGAAACAAATTTGCTGGATGTGTTGTAACTGGGCTGTGGTGAGAAGGTGGCTAAGACTTGCGGCTTTTAATCAGAACTCTATGCCTGAATTCTTCAGAGGCTGCATATTTCCGGAAGCATCCTCCACGAGGATGTTCATGGAAGCAACGAACATTGTATAGAATAATGACGGCCACAGCACTATCAACTATAGCTTCGTAATTAAGCACATCCGGGTCCCATAGTCTTGATAAGAAATAGAACAACATGTTCAACTGAGCCCAAGCCTTAACTTGAACCATACAATACCTGGATGGGTATTCAGATGAATCTTAATTGTTACCTTACCTGTGGGTGGCATTTTTGAGTAGCTCTGGAGGGTCAATTGTTCCTTTTAGTTGGAAAGGCACATGGAATCAAAGGCAATAGTTCCAAATGTGTTTACCATCAGCACGGTTCGTTCTTGAATAAACTTTAAGAGGTGCCGTGCAGATGGTGACGACTTTCCATTCTGTAAGTGTTAATCGTATGTACTTCACACTTCTGGATGCTGAAGCTCAATTCACACCCTGCCCTATGGTCGGCTTTATGATTTCAACTTTCTCAGTAGCGTATTTTGACTCTATAAAAACATAAATCAAAGATTTGAAATCTGTGATATAAAATTCATTTTCACATTTTGATTTTTTAGTTCGCCACGTTGGAGGCAGTGACAACCGGATTGATTGACAGATTTCCAAAAGTGGTCGGACGTCACAAGTTCCTTACCACCATGCTTGTCTGCGTGATTGAATTTTTACTTGGCTTCATTCTGACAACCAGGGTAAGTCATTACTTTTCACCAGAATTTTAAATCTACCCGGTACTTTTTATTTTACGAAATTTTGTTCTATTAGTCCACGTATTCTAATAGCGTCGTCTTTGTTGTTCATTCGTGTTCTAACGGAAATAAAATATAAAAAATTAGAAAAAATATGAAATCTCGGTTAAAAAATAAACACGTTTCTTTGTTATATTGCGTTGCTCGAATAATCTCATATACATTTCACAAACGATTTCAGTCTGTGTGCATCATCTTGAAGAAACAGCATGCAGAGATTCGCCGAGCATAGAAGTAGCAGTGCTCTCAAACCGCAGTTAACTAAGGTTCGTAGAATAAACAACGATTTTCAAATAGAGAATCACAGAATGATTCCCGACCAGACCCTCAAGGTGCATAAAAAACAGATGTATTGGGTGCTCACACACCCCTCACGTACACTCCACAAACGGTTGATGGTTGTTTGTTTACTTCAGGTTGTAACCGTACGCTCGGGTTCAGTTAATCTTAAATCATTGGTAAAGTGATCAACATTATTCTAGTTTGAGATAACCATTATGTAAGGTTCACTCAACTAATCACGTTAATCAAATTTGAGAATCTCTGAGTGATTTCGGGTCAACCAGTTGAAATGCTTTTGCAACATATTACTCGCACCCACTCACTTAAGCACCACCACCGGTTTCTGGCTATTTCCCGTCATCAAGTGAATAAAGTATGATCAGGTTCAGTGAGCCTTAACTCAGTAGAGAAGTGGTAAACTTCAGGTAGGGACAGTCCAATTAGGATTCGTGTGTACTGAAAGTTATACTATGAATACTCTGTTCAGTATGATTCGTACAACGAATCCCCATTGGTTAAGCATGATTCCAGGTCAAACTCTCAAGATGCTAATAAATGGCTAAATTATAGTCCGGCTTACATCATTCACACATACACTGCATAACCGGTTTCATTCTTCTGGGTATCACCAATGGGCCTCGAAACATTGAAGTGAAAAACAATATTTTACTTTGAAGTCGTTTATGTCTAGGTTTTGTACAACGGACCACTAATCAAATTTCAGAATCTGAGACTGATCCAGGTTAAAACGCTTAAAGCCCTGATAAACGACCAAAGTATTAAGTGTCTCGAGATTAAGTGATCGGACTCCGTTCTTTACACACCCTCGCTTACGCACCTCAACCAGCTTAAGACTGTCAAAATCATTCAGTGTACTTAATGACATTTAGTGGGGGTTTTGTTTCGTGATTCTAGACACGATGATTTCCAAACGATGACAAACGATCGACATTTGATAGGAAATACCCCAGATATATTTCGAATGTAATGCCCATTTTTGTATAACTTTCCAACATACCGGTTTCATAAAGTTTACGCTTAGCAGGTAGGTAAAGTAGGATCAAGATCTGCTTGTTTGAACAATGGAGAAATGGTAAACACGGTATGAGCTAATAAGCCACTGTTAGATATGATCGGCACGACTAATTTGTTCGATCCCACGTAGAATAATTTAAGTTGATTCGATTTTCGCAGCGATAATATTTTATTCTAACGCAACGATTCACCGAGTTGAAGTCAGAAGTCTCTACTCTTCACAGCACTGTAAAAGCATTCTCGACAAGAATTAGCTTGTCATATCTGTCTAGGCTTGGGCAACCGGACAGTATCTCAGCCCATGTGCAGTCTCTGACTGTGCGGCACTTGTAACAACATTTTTCTACTATAAATAGCAATTGACCTTGATAACATACTTCCAGTTGATTCGTGTTCCATGTTTGTTTCCACTGTACCTTCGTACACCTTTTGGCTACCGCGATAAATCTTCCATCTCTTGTGCCTTTTCTCCAACATTCTTGGGGACATTATTGTAGTGGTCAGTCTACTACAAATTGGTGAGCCCGACGTGATACACGAATCCTTCGTGTACTACAAATTGGTGAGCCCGACGTGATACACGAATCCTTCGTGTACTATACACTTTGCCTGGATCAGGCTTGTGCTTTCATACCATACCATGCTATTTTCAATGGCTTAACCCCATTATACACGTGATTGAACAGGTTGGACGTACCAGACTTATCCAACAGTGGCATACACGCTCAACTTGTTTAACATTCTTGCACTGTTTCTTGCGCATGCGGATCCTGATCCTACTGTCCCTTCCTGAGGAGTGCAAACTGCACGAAACCAGTCGGTGTGTGTGTGATGGAAATGCATGCAAACGAGGTTTTTGGTTCATGAAATTTTGGATATGTTATGATATGCTAAACAATTTAAACATCTTATTTAATATGTGCAATGTGACTGCAGGCTGGGTTTTACTACTTCGAGTTGCTGGATTCCTACGCTACCGGATTCAGTGTCTTGATAATCGGTTTCCTGGAGTCGTTGGTCATTGGATATTTGCATGGTACGTTGAATGAAATCGAATTATTATATTTATTTATGGAAAACGTTACAGTGCGTTTTGGAGACTTTGTTTTTATTTTATTACTACTCGTGAGCATCTGATCATTTGAAATATTCATAATGCTGATCACGATGATGCGCGAGTTTGGGTTATATATATGAACTGAATTAAATCCGAGATATGTATCGTATTAAACATTTCACATCATCGGTATGGATATTGTTGGCTACTTCACAGTAATCAAGTTTTGGCTTTCCTCGTATATGAATCCCAAAAATATTTGGAGGCTTTGTATCACTTTGTATCACAAAATGTTTAGAAGCTCTACTTGTTTTTCGTGAGCGTATCACTCTAATCGGATACACCATGAATGTTAAATGATGCAGCTCATTCAAACTCGTACTGAATTGTTGTTGTTATTGGCTCTACGGTCGATGTCGATTATGGATATACATCACAATCGCATGAATTTTTAATGTTCAAAAGCTTTTAGAATGACCAAACCGTCTGATTCGGGAGGAACAATCTCTCCCGCAGCGCTCGTAAAATAAGCAGAATTCGGTCGATCGGCGTCAGTTGCACGTTGGCAACGTGATCAGCAGCCAAGAGTTTTATCCTATCCTCCTCGGCTTGCAGACTACGCTTTACACGATGCCTTCAATGTGAGCGGTCAAGAGCAAGTTCTTCCCAACTCGCGGGGTCAATGTCAAGAGCTTTAATATCTCTTTTACAAACGTCTTTGTACCGCAAGTGCGGTATGCACAACGGTTGACTTCCTGATTTCAACTCACCATAGAGTAGATCTTTCGGAATACGACCACTTTCCATTCTGTAGACCGGACCAGGCAACCGTGTGCGGCGCTGTCTTTGTACGGTGAACATCCTCTTTAGACCAGCTTTTGAAAGCACTTCAGCATTAGTCACTTAGTCCACCCACAATATGTTCAAGATACGACCAAATGCTTGGCAAATGAGAAGTATTCAGATTCCCTCTTGTCTTGCGTGGATGGTCCAAGTTTCACTTCCTTGCCGCGTCAGGAAATCCTGGAAGCGTTTTAGGAACGTTTTAGGTTCCCAGTTTCATAGCTGATCTTCGTTGTTGTTTAGTAATTCGTTGGGCTGGTGAGGAAAAGGTTGTCACTACCGGAGCCGTTTTGGGGATAAACTCTTAATTCTAAAAACGCTTTAATGGCACGCGTCTCATATAGCCTCTGACAACCACGCTCAGCTCTTGGCCTGCACTCGTGGTCCTATCTGAACCGACGGAACTGCCTCTTCTGACAGGAGAATGGGCGAAGACGGATGACCGGCGCCTTGAATCCAGCTTGCTTCTTGCAGGTAGAGCACGTAAGCCCATGAAGGCGGTCCACATAGGGAAAGGAAAACCCTCACTACAAACCTCCACTGCTTTGTGGCTACATCCAATCATGAAAGAGGCTTCAGGAGTCAACCTCGAGGAAATATCCGGAGGAGTCTGAAGTTGTATTTCACTTCGTCATGTCAACTTCTGCGATAGCATCGCTGTCCTAACGTATCAGCCTAGCTGTTCTTTTGATTCTAGTGGTGTCGTGGAGAGGGAGCACTTGTTGCGTGGGCATCAGCTAGTTCTCTATATTGAACTGCCCTGGCGTACATCTCAACGCACCAATGGAGTGTGCACTCCATTCCGCTTCTATGGATTATAACACGAGAAGCAGCAGATACTGATTAAAAGCTATGGTTGGACTGGCGTAGAGCTCAGCGCCGGGGACTGCTTCCCATTGTGGGAGAGACTTTGAGGTCTTATTGGACGACTAACGCTTACCTTATGCTTGGCTGCTCCCAGTCAATAAGGTATCGTCTCATCACGGTCTGCTATCCTCATTGGGTGCATGGGGATTAGGAATCGACCGACAAACATACATAATTAATGTGTGAAAAATTATAAATGTATGCATTTCTATTACATATACACCACGAACTGTTTCATGTTGTTTACACTCATCCGGTAGAGACAGCATGCCCTTGATCCGAATGTCATAAAACAGTGGAGAATAGGTAAACAAAGTTTGAGCTCTGAAAAAGTTGACAAGATGTATGCCAAGATTGGAGATTGAAGCCACTTTCGGAAATGTCTAGCACACCCAACCGGATTGTCTTGTATTCACCCTGATTGGTGCTCAGCACGAATAAAATTCAATATTATATATATTGAATTAATCATCTTGATTATTCTAAACAGGTGGTACACGTCTACTGAATGACATCGAGAGTATGATAGGTAAACTTCGGAAAAGCACGCGGTATTGGTGGCTGCTGTGCTGGTGTATACTCAACCCGGTCATGATATTGACCATTGTGGTGAGTACGTGCATTTCTCGTGCACAAACTGCACACGATGAGCTCAAACGGTTTCCGTCTTGGGCAATCGCAATGGGATGGATCATCGCAAGCCTTTCGTTGGTCCAAGTACCAGCGTTTGCTATTTACGCAGCTGTGAAACACAAATTTGACTGGCGGAAGGTAAGTCATTGATTTATTGTGAAATCTTTTCTATAGGCAAACTTGTAATTAATTAAGTTTTCCGGTTTTTAAAAGCGATTGACTTCACGAAAACTATCAGGTGGATATCAGTCATCAATCCATTCCGCTTCTATGGATAATAATGATAATATGTATAGTAAATGTCTAGCACAAAACCCTTACCTCGTGTTTTGCTGAGAGTTATATTTCGGAATAACTTATCTGGTGGGTGAAATTTTTTTAGATTTTTTTGTAAGTGTAGATAAGGTCGCTTCACATACGCAGTAGTGAAAAATCCATAGGTTTGATCGTCTTATTCACTCAACGCAGGACAAATTTTCAAACCCATCGACAAGCCTAGAAGCTTGATGATATATATTGCCGCGAAGCAAGATATATTTATAAAGCTATGTTGTCCAAACTTGCTCAGGGTACTCTAGGAACGGGTGTCCATCATAAAAGAAATGATTCCAGACGAACTCGTACAAAGACCCAGCGTACCATGCCTAGCTGATGAGATGTGCATTTATGTACTGCAATACATTGGTTTAATCTGCCGTAAACTTGAACACTTAATCTCTTTTCGTTAGTTATGAAATCCAGAAGTTGGTTGACAGGCTTATGTGAGCATGAGAAGCTGTGATCTCAACCGATTTGATCTGATTTAGGACTTCTGAAAATTCAACCGTAGATTGATTGTGTAACAAACGGAAAACGAGTTCTTACAATGATGAAACGCTGCCTCGACCAACCTCCACACCACAATATATCCTCGATAGAAGATCGAAAGCCATTTATGCTGTGCCTTTCGTCACTGGTTTTCTAATACGCTTCAGAAATATTTTTCATTGACGGTCATTACAACGAACTCTGTTTGAATAAAGTTGCTGTGTTTTAATGAATTGAAAAAGTTACTTTACAAATGCTAGGAAGATTAAAGTCGACAATGTTTGATGTTGTGTTGCTTGTGTTTGAACTGTGACCATCAAAATGTAGAATCTGGTTTTCAATCCAGTTTTACATCCACAATGTGTTCGCGATAACACAGCAAGCAATGCATACGACCTTCAACCGACGGGTCCAGGTTCGAAGTTCACAGCTGGTGAACATTTCGGACAATGTATTTTCCCTCATTTTCCATTATATCAAGGTGTAAAATGTACCGACAATGCACGATAAATAACTGCTATAGTTTAACATCCACTTGTTGGGTGAAATAATATAAACTATACAACCAAGGCAAATCTTTTTCATTTTTTCGTTTGTCTTTCGGCTTACAGTTCAGTACTTCTGTAGTGACATGTTCGAGTGTTTTGCATAATTTGTTTTTCATTCACCGATGTCTTGCTCGACCGGACTCAATTTAGTTCTAATCCGAAGTTTAACATTCGATATCGTTCTGGAGCATCTGATGTCGAGTATGCCTCTAAAATTGTTGACAAACGTCGTTACTAATGTTGGTGGTTAACCTACCTGTCCTGGGTACATGAAGGAATAATAGGTCAATCTTGATAATCTTTCCAAATGTGTCGAAAGTTGTTGAGCGCAAGCTTCACTTGGGCGAACCGGCTTTGTAACTCGCCCTTGATTATTATTTACTGTACTTACAGTTTTGCTTATTTAGTTTCTTCTACTACAACACCTATGTTCTCTAGACATAGATTTTCGTGGTTTAAATTGCTTTTACTACGTTAAGAATTTATGTTTCATATGTACAAATGTTATTGAAAATATTCCCAATTTACAGCTTTTCCTTCCGGATGACGAATGGAAACAATTAGTGGAAAGGCGTCAAACCAGTGATCTCATGGAACGGCTAGGCAGTGATTGCATACAGATTAATCAAGAATCTTCTTCGTGATACAGTTATTTTTATATTCATTCACGTCATCAGGACAATTTTCTAATAATCCTTATTGTATCGATTTTTCTGTCACCTATGCCAAAAATAGAGATTGTGATTTCCTTACTAACATCGTATTTCAGAATTGATGGTAATATTTATTTCTCTCGTGTTTTATTCATACAGTAAACTGGCTTAATTTTACAAATAAATGCCAACAGATAAACGCGGAAATGAGATTAATTTGTCATCGCAAATGATCTTTTCAAGAAATAAATTGATTTGGGATTTACTACACTTCAAATGCTGATGATTTCTAGCTGGTTTGAAATTAGTAGACAATAATTAATGAAAGCGAATGGTCACTTGTCGATTCGGTTGCCCGTTGGATATTGATGTAAAAAGAAACAAGTCAGTTGAGCAATGTAATATTTTACTCACTTCGAAAGCTTCCTTGACTTTCACAGTCAGTTTGTGACTGTTTGGTATCATCTGGCCGAAACAGGCATATTGAGTTCATTAAACCTTGTAACAATGGAAACACGGTGAAGTAATTTTGAATAAGGTTCATACAACGAACCACGGTGTTCAAACACAAAAGCACAGTGTGATTCCTTGTCTAGCGCGAAAGAGGCATATGCCTGGCTATTTGAATCTTTTGTTAAGCTTAGTTGAGACAACCGTGAAACGATATGCTCAAACAAACGTAATGTGTGTGGGGGGAACGCGGTAAATGTTGAACCGAAATGGGATAATTGGCCAGATGTGCGCCAGAAGCAACTCGATGACCTGAAATGACCAGACGCCATCATTTCCAACTACTTTACTTCCCACCCACTACACTGCAGCCGTGACCGAGAGAAGAACCTACCGTGAACAGAAATCGAACGTGTCCTGACAAAACAAACAACCTGTCGTAGCCAATCTCGCTTATCTCTCGTGAAAACAAAATGTGTGAATGGTCATGAACGAACTACCTGGAATTCCTGATGGGACTTGTTGAAGAAAAGGTGAGTGCGAAGTGCATTATCGAATAACTTTCGAGGGATATGCAGAAATCTACTCTCCGACAAAACAAGAGCAAGATGCACCGTAAAGATTGACGACGACAATTGCAAACTCGGGATATTTCAGGCTTCGGATTAATGGCATTCGAATAGTTCAAGCGACAACATCCTCGAGAGTAGGAAAAGAGGAACAAATTTAGCCGCAATCGAAAAATATTCAATTCTTCAATGTCGGTCATACGTGCCCTGCGTGGCGAGTGCTTGAAGTGTACCGATCGACACTAAATCGACTGACAAAT
This sequence comes from Atriophallophorus winterbourni, assembly GCA_013407085.1. Lineage (NCBI taxonomy): Eukaryota > Metazoa > Platyhelminthes > Trematoda > Plagiorchiida > Microphallidae > Atriophallophorus > Atriophallophorus winterbourni. The sequence continues at coordinate 35,714 of JACCGJ010000223.1, read as the reverse complement.
CAGATCGTAGTGACAACCAGGACAGACATGTTGAGGATCACCGTTTTGATTGGTTGTTTGTCAATACAAGATAAGTGTGTTATTGTATTATTCTTGTGCGTAATAAACACTTTTGACCTATCGGATTCTTTTGTGTTGTGGGATTCGTGGGTGAACACGATTAGCGTTGGACAAGTTGACATCAGGGATGAATTCAGGCACAATCAATGTGGTTACGCGCAAAGGAGGTACGTGAATAGTGTTGGACGGAAATGTGGTAATTGGCCAGATGTGCACCAGCTGACACTTGTTAACTTGAAATGACCTGACGCTCGCTTTACTCGCTACAATAGGTTATTCAAATATATTCTTTGTCCTCCCTTTAGTGCAATGCTATTTTCATTCATGTTTGTGTTTGGATTTGATTTCATAGTCGTTCAGCAATATGGTATGATATGAGTTCATTAAGTGGAATATTACCGATCTTGACAAACTCCCACTCGTAGAAAGCAAACAAATTTATTTTCGGTATTTCTCACAAAGCTTTACAATACAAGCGCAAAAAGTAGAAATAGTTCTGATCAACATCATACAGTAAACAAATATCAATGTCATGTGGTGTTATTATAAATTGTCTGGTAGATTTGGATGTTGACCAAACAAGGAAAGATCACGAACTAGTCGTGTTTTGATGCATAAGTTCTGTTTAAATCGCCTCAGCTGTTCGCAAGATATTTCAGCCAACTCTTAGAGACACGTTTCAAGAAACCTTGTAAAAGACTGAGAAGGCCTCTTCAGGCTTTACCCATGGTGCCTCGTGGCAATCAGATGAGGCAGATATTAACTATTCACGATCTCAGATTAGCCCTTGCTTAACAAACTACGGTGAAGTTCATAAATTCGCTTTACCCGTTTTGAAATATTACATGCAATGGATGGATTGAATTGGATTGTCAATCAACGAAATTAGTGTGCTGCGTCCCAACCAAGTATAGATTCAAGATTGGAGATTTATGGTTGAAAAAGCAATCAACTTTACAATAACTATATTTCGATTCTATGATTATTGCAAGGTTAATTGCTTTTTCAGACATAATTTTTGAATCGTGAATTTTGAAACCGAACTATCCCTAGAAAAGAAATTGGCTAAATTCGCGTTCATGATAATCCATTCCTGCGTTAACAGTAACTGTTAATTTTTATTCTTTCGTTATCTGTATGACCTTAGGCCGTTACTCATTCAACCAGCTCGCAATCTTTCATGGATAAATCGCAAGGGTTCTCAGAAAAACTATTTGTTTCCGGTTTCTTTACACATTGTGTAATCTAAGTTTCGAGTATGTTTTCCGTTGCACTCCCATTTCAAATCTACGCATTTTATTTTTGCAGTTTAGTCACGTAATAATGACCGCTGAAAAGCCCGAACAATCTTGGATTAATTTGAACTTCTTGATTGGTTATCCACTAATCACACACGCCAGCACAAAGAATTGTGCAAAAGTGATATGTGGGCACTTAGCACTAAACCTACGAGTTGGGAGTGCTAATTATGTTCAAGAATCAAGATTTTATGGTGTAGAAAGCAATCGCTTTAAATGTACCATTGGATGACAGATATAAAAATACAAATGATGCGATCAAAATTCTATTGAGGTGTTTAAATTGTGTGGGGTCATGTGGGGTCTTTATACAGAGCCGATATAAGCATCAAGTTTTTATTTGAAATCACAGATCGTGGAAGGGTTCACAATATCCTGTAATAGAGAATTCCACAGAAAGCAAATACGCACCGAGAAGAAATGACGTCTACAATCGAGTATTGATTGTGGTATAACGAGGCAACTTGAATGACTCAGAACTTCGAAAATTAGGCCATTGGTATTTAGAATTTGTTTAAGGGGATGGTTTCCAGTATGCAAAATTTTAAATGCCCACAGGAAGTCACTCCGTATTCGTCGTTGGGTAAAATCGTGTAGATTTAGTTTTAACATTGGTTCTTTGAAAGGCAAACTTCTGTAACGGGAGACCAAATTTGTCGCACGATAATAAATACTGTCAAGTAGTTCGATATCCTTCCTCAACCATGATGTCCAGGTTTGGAAGGAATATTTCATTACAGGACGTACATACGTATTATTTACCGGGCGTGAATAATTCTGAATATCCTTTTTAGAAGACTCAAGATACGGCAGGTTTAATTGTACACTGTCCGTCAATGATGTCCATGCTTGAAGTTAAACGACGCACAGATACCGAGATATTTTCGACTGTGGTTCAGACGAGATCTTGCGTGTCATTCACGGAAAACAGTATCAAGTAACATCCAATATCCTCTACTACATCGTTGATGTACACCAAGAATAGAATAGGTCCAATCACAGAGCCTTGCAGAACTCCAATTGTGACGTCTATTTTTCTAGAGAACGTACTGCCACCGCGAACTTGGACGTGTCTATCAGTAAGATAGTCCATTATTCAATTCAACAACATTCCCGTAGTTCCATAAACCTCGAGCTTTTTATAAAATGTCATGGTTGACTCTATCGAAAGTTTTGGAAATGTCGATGTAGCAAGCATGTGCAGCCTCACCTTCGTTTAGTGCTTTGTCCAATCCTCGAACTTTGTAAGAAAATTAGATAAACAACAATGATTACAACGAAAACCGTGTTGTGCTGCAGTCAAAAATTTTGATTTTCAAAATGTTCCCTTATACGCGCAGTCACACTGCGTTCCATTAATTTAGAGATCACCGGAAGTAGCGTTACCGGTCAATAGTTTGCTGTGTCTTAACGGCTATCATCTAGGCAGTCAAAGCAATTCGATATCTGCTAAGTATGTCGGGGTTAAAGTTGTCTGCGCCAGGGGAATTCTTTTCGTCTTGTTGACAACCATATATTCATTGACAGTCATTTCACCTAGTAACAAACGAGCCGAATTTGGTAAAACTTGATATGGGATACAACGCTCAGGATTGAAGACAAGTGAGTAAGAAGTTGCTAAATCATCAGCGGTATCTTGGGCAGAGCGAGCCAATCCTTTAGGGGTTGGTACAGAGAATACGCCTGGTTTTATTCTTGATCGCTCATTTACTAGCTTGTAGAGAAGCTTAGGATTCTTTACCATTCTCGTAAGCAAGTTTCACTGAAACTGCGTGCGATCTTCTCTTACAAGTGACGTGACGTGATTCCGTATCTTACAAAATCGCTTCCAAGTTGTTTTCGTACCAAAATTCTTATGAGTTTTCCAAGATTCTTTCTCCACCGCCAACCATTTCTTCCAAAAATCCAGATAACAAACTGGTAGTTGTGGATACATTTGTGTGGTATACGAATAGAGTTTCCGTTAATCTTCGAATTCAGATAATTAAGAAATGTATTGTAATATAAGCCCGAATCCATGAAATTAAACTCCTGCGTTTTCAGTGGGGAACTGACTTTATCAAATCGCGGAGAGGGTGATTTTTCATCCGCAGTATTTCATATGTTAGGATCATGTCTTTCCTTACTCTCCTTGATGTAAAATCGGTCAATCCCAGCATGGCAATTCGCTCTTGGAATGGGTTTTACAGCGCCCCATCAACTAGATTCGCCACTGGGCGGCAAACGTTATCCAGCAATTTGATGTCTTTACGCAGTCAGGGTGTCAAAGCTGGGATCAATTACTGTTGTTGGATCGATATAAGTATGTATAATGCGGGGGAGCGTTTAATCAGAGAACCGCTTAAGTATTCTGATCAGCATTCTCAAGATATCGCTTGTTCTGTTAAAGACTTTCTAACAATGACTATTCGGTTGCAGGTTATCAGTTATTCAAATACCGAGATGAATTACAGAATGAATTTAAAGCATTTTTATTTCCAGATATTTATCCACATTTGAATAATTGGTATAGCCTTCATGTTGTATAAGCAACGCAATATTGCCTGTCTTCAAATAATAGCCTTGCAATCAGGAACCGTTTTGCAGCTCACTTAATCCAGGGTATACTGCCGGATGATCGGAAACGAGCGGCGATGGCAGCCATACCATTACAGGGACCCAGTTCGGAACTACGCAACTATCGACCAGTAAGCCTGATTAGCGTTCATTGCACGTTCTTGGAAAATATCATTCGGCAACAGATATTTTTCAGTTTAGTTCAGTAGTCACAGGACAGTAAGTGGCTGACAATCCAATCGAGCGTCCAGCATTTCTTTCATTGGAAAGCTGCGGAGAAGCACCCACCACTGCCAAAGGGTCAATCCGTTTTCTCCGTATGAAAACTCTGATGGTCGTAGGACTAGGAGAATGTACTGTGGGGAGCACCGCGCTGTTATCGATGCATTGACAAAAGGTAATTTCTTCTCAGTTTTGCAATCTCTGATGATCGCGGTGCCAGGCGATGTACCGGATAGTAGTAGGACAGCAACGCGCAATAATCGATGCTGGAAAGAAGAAAACGCAGTTTCCCCTCACCAGTTGACTTCAGTTCAGTACAGTTTGCACAGGACAGTATGTGGCTAACAAGCCAATCGAGCGTCCAGAATTTCTTTCGGTGGAAAGCTGCAGAGAAGCACCCACCACTGCCAAAACGTCTATTCTTTTTGTCTATTTGAAATCTTCGCCGATCGCGAAGCCAAGAGATTATCCTGGTTGAACTTAGGAAACACCGCGCTATAGCCGATGCTGGAAAAAGAAAGAGCAGTTTCTCTTCACCAGCACGGTGAGAGGTCAGCTGAAGTAGCATTGTGTTTATAATAAAATAAAATAAAAAAACACAGAGAACTCTAGCTCTCACTTTATTTACGGGATAACGCTAAAAGATAAAAAACCTAAGCATTTATAGCAATTAATGAGAGTATTCAGGAAAAAACTTACCCCCGTTGCGGTCCAACCCCTGCTTAAAACTAGACACGGTACTGCATGATATAAGTTCTGCTGGAAGAATGTTCCAGAAGTTAACAACCCTAAGGCTGAAAAAGTGTTTCCTGGAGTCTACCCGACATCGTTTCTTAGCAATTTTAAGTGAGTGGCCCCGGGTGCCCAGCTCGGGGCTTAAGGTAAAGAAGTCGTTCATTTGCACGCCACTCAAACCCTTCAAGATTTCAACGGTTTTTATTAAGTCACCTCTTAAACGACGGCGCCTAACGGAGAAAAGATCGAGAGACATTAGACGCGCAGCGTACGGTTTCCCTCGCTGACCCTCAATCATGCGAGTTGCGAGGCGTTGTACGCCTTCAAGTCGAAGAATGTCCTTTTTGTAGTGAGGACACCACGCCTAAACACAGTATTCAAGATGCGGCCGAACTAATGCCTTGTACAGTGGCAGGAATACATCGGGTCTTCTGCTCGATAGCACTGATTTCAGCCGAAAAAGTACCTCGCGTGCACGCTGAGCCGCAGCGGCACATTGGTCCTCCCATTTTAAGTCAGCCCTAACCAGTACACCTAAATCCTTAACACGCTGTGGTGTTAACACTGAGGGAATTCCCGGCCACCTGGACCGAAATCTTATCAACCAGTGTTGACAAGAGTTGGCTCTTATTTAGTTTCAGTGGGAGATCCCACTGGTATGACCAGTTTATGACCCGCTCAAGGTCGTGCATCAAGGTATCTTCATCCGTTGATCCGATGAATTTCACATCATCCGCGAAAATGAAGCATGGGCACTTCAATTCAGAGGACAAGTCATCGATGAAAATCAGGAATAGAAGAGGACCAAGTACCAAACCTTGGGGTACACCACTGATCACGTCGGTTTGATTCGACAGCGTACATCCTACTCTCACTCGGAATGTCCTACCTGTAAGGGAAGGCCTTTATCCAAGCAAGTAGACTACCCCGTATGCCTTTGGCTGCAAGCTTAATCTCTAGGAGGCGGTGATTTACGGAATCGAAAGCCTTGCTGAAGTCTAGGTAGAGGGCTTCGACAGGCTTCCCTTCATCCATCCTTTTAGTGGCAGTATTGAGAAAGCTAAGGAGGTTAGTCAGGCAGGATCTACCCTTAAGAAATCCATGCTGAGTTACACTCAACAGAGAATGCCGACAAAGATGCTGACAGATTTCATCACGCAGCAGTTTTTCCATTACTTTCGAGACGGTGCTGGTCAGGTCAGGTCTATAGTTACCAACAGTTGACCTGCAACCACCCTTGTGTATTGGCACGACTATGGCTTCCCTCCACTTACTGGGAACAAATCCTAGTTGCAGACATGAATTTAAAAGCTGGCAAAACGGTTCGGCAAGCACTGAGGCAAGATTTTTAAGCATAATTGAGTAGATGCCGTCCTGTCACTCAGATTTGTTGACCCGAACATGGATAAATGCGTCAAACACCTCAGCCTCAGCCTTCGATGCCTTTTCACACACTGCAGCGGAGCGTGCTTGTCTTGTAACTCGTTTAGATACTTAGAAATTCTATCCCAGTTTTCATTTACATTTGAATCGCTAGCTATCTGAAGGGAAGATTTTGAAGTCTGCAAGAGTAAGCCACAGTCTACACGCCTAAAATTGCGTCTAGGACGAGAGAAAGGTTTGCGAAAACGCAATATCGCTTCGAAGCTTATCATTACGTGATCACTTTTGCCGAGCGGCGGTAGGTACTTTAAATGACTAATGGCTTCTAGCTGGGACGACAATACCAAGTCAAGAGTGGATGGAGTGCATCCATGGCGAAACCTTGTAGGATCATTGACATGCTGGTGCAGCGCATGATTATGGAGCCATTCGAGAAAGGTGTCAGATTGCTGGGTGACTAGACCAGTGGGGACAGGCCAATCTATGTCTGGGAGGTTGAAATCACCCAAGATAAGTACACTGTGAGCTGAGTGAAACAAACCGTCGAGTGTCTCAATAAGCTGTGTAAACTCCTGTATGGATGCACTGGGAGTGACGTAGACACAAGCAATTGCGAGCGATGACTTGTAGCAAGTCAGGATACTCGTAACAACTTGGACGTTTTCAATGGCTAGAGATATCCCTGTACCCATGTTGTGCAAACCATACTCCAAGAGCAGTTCAACGCCACCGCCTCTCCTATCGCCCGGCCTATCGCATCTCATGACTGATGTTTACCGGCACCTCATGAATCACAGACAGCCAGGTCTCAGAAAGCGCAATAACCCTTGGGTGTAACTGAGACACGCAGAGAGAAAGTTCAGCCCACTTATTCCTGATGCTGCATACATTTGCATACAATACTTGGGCACTGGTTATCCGTGCTTCTGAAACTAGTCCTGTTTGGCCCTCGGTCGATGCACCCGAGGGAGCTGCACGTTTTTTTGCGAGCTACTTGGAGCAGGAGCATCAGTTTCTGCAGCCTCTTGCGTTAACGTAACGGACCGTTGCCTGACAATTGAGACCGCATCCATAGAAGAGAAGCAACTACTGGAGTCATCGTCTCGGGTGCCATCGTCAATTGCGCTAAGACAATCAACGTCATCTGGGCCGGACAACAAGACTAGTGGCAAAGTGCTGTTCGGTATGCCCGTCTGTGACTGAATAGCGTTTTGCGCTGCATCCGGGTTAAGAATGACCGATGTTCTCATTGCTAAGTTTCTCCTATTGGAATCAGAATCATTTTGCCGAATCCGGGACGGAGGGTTGTCGGGCTTCACCTGAAGTTTATCTAGCGTTGAGTTTGCGATATACTCAGCCCTAGCCAGGAATGCATCCCGATCCGCCTGATAATTAAATTCAACCAGGATTGGTCGAGGGCAGTTACCCATCCTCCATCTTCCTACTCGGTGGATTCGCACTGTGGAAGTAGAAGGCTTCATATCCACCATTCGGAGAAGATCGTTTATACACCTACGATCAAGATCTCTGCGAGACTTAGATTCCTTAATATATGGTTCCGCTCGATTAAAAACTAGTACATTTCTAGTTCTAGATTTCGGAGCAGAGGAATTGCTGTGCAGTGATTCGATTTGCTGACGCAAACCATTTAATTCCTGAATAATTTGCTCCAGCATAGGCGAACCGGCATCAATTGAATGTTGCCGTTTTTGTGTACTAACCTTACTGGCCTTAGTACGCTTCTTGGAGGTGCCAGCTACATTGGCCACCTTGGGAGTGGCAGCTTGCCTGGGTGGACGGGTTACCTGGCTAACCTGTTCGACTTTCCCCTCGGCTGCAGCTAATCTAGATTTTTTATTCGCACGTTTTTTCAAAGTTCTCCGTACATTGGCCTCCTTGGGAGGATGGTGTAACTGGTTAACTTTGTCAACTTCCGCCTTGACTGCAGTTGTCCCCGGGCTCATGTTTGCGCACAAAACAGGTGCATAGGTTTGAGTGGGTACGACGTTAGACGTGCTAGGCGAAATTTCACTATTTTGAGGTTTTACAATAACAAAAGCAGCGTCACTAGCAGCCTTATGGCAGGAGCTGCAATACCATTGTAACCAGCGGTAATTTGCATAAATCCCATAGTTATATTTATGTATGCCAGAGCAGCTAGGGTGCGCCCAACGCTTGCACGCTGTGCACACAATGCCCCTGACCACTTTTTTGCAGCAATTGCCGTTAAGGCGAGCTTTAACTGTACTCATCTTACGGCGAGAAATATAAGTAACGATAATGTACCAGCAAGATGATAGACTGATTTAATTACAAGCGTAATTAATCAGCACGAAATATAATAGACGATTTGCTTTTTATAAGGTAGTAAAATAGTTAGTCTATTTTACAGGAATTTCACAAAGTAGCTAAAAATGCGTAATAATTTTTAGCAGAGCGTGGGAAATACAACCAAGTTGAACGTACCGCGCACGGTGAGAGTTCAGCTGATGGAGAATCAAGAATCAGAAGATGCTCTAAACTTGCTACAATGAATAGCGAGCAAAATGGAGGACAATCTAAGCATGGTGATCATGGGATGTAATCAGAGAATAACTTACCCCAGTCACGGTCTAAACCTTGCTTGAAAGTTGAGAAGGGAAGTTGAAAAAGTTTTTCCTAGAATCTAGTCAACATCGATTCTTAGCAAGCTTGAGTGCGTGTCCGCGAGTGCCCAGCTTAGGACTTAAGGTAAAGATGTCATCTGGATTAACGCCGCTTAAACCCTTTAATATCTTAAAGGTTTCAATCAAATTACCTCCCAAACGATAACGCTTAAGAGAAAAAAGACCCAGAGCCCATAGGCGATCAGCATAACTTTTCCCACGCTGACCCTCGATCATGCGTGTTGCTAGTCGCTGGACGCGTTCAAGTCGAATGATATCCTTCTGGTAGTGAGGACACCACGCCTCGACACAATATTCCAAATGCGGCCTGACTGACGCCTTGTAAAGTGGCAGTAACACGTCGGGACTTCTGCTGAAAAGCACCGACTTCAACCGAAAGAGCACATTGCGGGCACGTTGCGCTGCAACAGCGCATTGGTCCTCCCATTTGGAGTCAGCTCTAACTAGAACACCCATGTCCTCAAACCGCTGTGTAGTGTCCACGCAAATAGAAGTACCTGACATCTGGACTGTGAACTCGTCGACCAGAGCAGACAAGAGATGCCACTTATTGAGGTTCAGTGGGAGGTCCCACCGTATGGACCAGTCAATGACCCGCTCGAGGTCGTGCATCGGATTATCTTCATTCGATGAACCCATGAACTTCACGTCATACGCGAAAATGAAGCACGGGCACTCCAAGACAGGCGACAAGTCATCAATTAAAGTCAGAAAGAGCAGCGGACCTAGCACAGACCCCTGAGGTATCCCACTTATCACCTCCGTTTAGATCAACAACGTAGATTCTACTCGTACTCTAAAGGTCCTACCTGTCAGGAATGATTTTATCCAAGAAAGTTAATTACCCCGTATGCCTTTTGCTGCTAGCTTAGTTTCTAATAATCTGTGGTTGACAGAATCGAAAGCCTTGCTAAAATCCAGGAAAAGCACTTCCACCGGCTTCCCTCCATCTAACCTTTTCGTAGCAATATTGAGGAAACTCGAGAGGTTAGTCAGACAAGACCTTTCTTTCAGGAATCCATGTTGAGCTACACTAAGTAGAGAACGCTGGCAGAGATGCTGGCAGATTTTGTCGCGTATAGGTCTTTCCAATAATTTCGAGACGATGCTGGTCAGGCTGACTGGTCTATGGTTACCAGGAAACGACCTGCAACCACCTTTATGTATTGGTACTACTATGGCTTCTTTCAACTCACGAAGAACCATTCCCAAGTGCAAACATGAATTGAAGTGCTTACATAGTGGTTCTGCTAGCACTGGGGCGAGATTTCTCAGTATAATTGAGCGGATGCCATCCTATCCCTCAGCCAAGTCAGCGCGAACATGAATAATAGCTCCATGCACCTCCGCCTCATTAAAGGACAAATCATCTAGTGCAGGGACACCAGATGGAAAGTCAAGCAACTTAGACGGTGTGTGTAAAAAATTATCCCTTCGCTGAACGCAACTGAAAAATTTCGAGAAGGCTGTCGCCTTAGCTAGATCACTATTAGCTAATTGTCCGTCCTCCAGTTTTAAGTCCCCGATGTCTACCCTAGTTTTTCCTTTAGATTGTGGGTAACTGTAAAAACTTTTCGGGTTGGATTTAGCGTCCGTGGCAAGGGTAACTCGAACTTCTATTTGAGCACACGCTGCGTTTTGACACAAGCGTTTCGGGCGGTTCTGTAACGGACCCACGAATCAGAGGTGAGGGATAGCCTATATTGCCGCCATAAGCGATCACGTTTACGAATAGAACGACGAACGCTGGGAGACCGCCAGGGTGGCCGCTTGTGCTTATTCACGCATTGCAGTGGAGCATGCAGGTCTTGTAGCCCGTTAAGAAATTTGCAAATTCTGTCCCAGTTTTCAGTTACACTAGAATCACTCAAGAACAGAAGGTAAGATTTTGATGACTGTAAAAGTAGACCTAAGTCAACACGTCTAAAATTACGTCTATGGCGCGCAAGAGGTTTGTGAAAACGCAACATCACTTCGAAGCCTAACATTACGTGGTCGCTATTGCCAATAGGGGGTAGGAACTTGAAATTCTGGACAGCTTCTAGCTGAGACGACAGCACCAAGTCAAGAGTGGATGGAGTGCATCCATCGCGGAACCTAGTGGGTTCGTTCACATGCTGATGTAATCCATGATAGTGGATCCAATCAAGAAATGATGTGGATTGCTCGGTGAGTACCCCTGAGGGAGATCACCAGTCTATTTCCGGGAGATTAAAATCACCTAGAATGAGTACGCTTGGGGCTGATTGAAACAACCCGTCCAGCGTCTCAAGCAGTTGAATAATTTCTCGCAAAGTTGCACAGGGCGTGACGTATACACAAGCAATCGCCAGTGCTGTCTTTTAGCAAGTCAGGACACTAGTAACATCTTGGACATTTTCACTAGCGAGAGATAACCTTGGGCCCGTATTGTGCAGACCATATTCAAGAACATTTGCTAGCTAATTCCTTTTTTCGCTGTCCAGCACGGATTCCGGAAAGAAAAGTCCTGCTTAACAAATCTTCTGAATTTTCTTGATGAAGTGACATTATGGCTCGTTGAAAGGAGAGTAGTCGATGTATGTTAGCTTGATTTTTAGAACGCCTTTGACTTCGTGAAAAATAGGTACCTTCTGCATAAGTTAAGAAAGTGTGGCATTACAGGTAAAGTACATCAATGGTTAGACAGCTTTTTAACCAATGGCACTAAGTATGTTAGTATTGCACATGTGTCGGTGATAATCAGTTATGAGCCTCAATGATCAGTATCAGTAATAGTTCCACTACATTTTCTTGATTATGTAAACGACATGCAAGCATGCTTGATGTCCCGTTGCTTCCTGTTTGCTGATAATGTTAAGATCCTGAGAGTTGACAGTATAGATACCCTTATCTTGGGCTTGGAAAAAATAATCAACTTGATAAAGCCTGAAAATGCCACTGATCTTGGAGAGGAGATGCTTTCTGAAGACAGATTCGTGGACGACACAAATAGAAATCAGCAGAAGAAAAATCAGAATAGCGGCTTCTCAGAAAGTGAAGGATATCTGCATTACTATTACAGGGAATTTAAGTGTTCTAGCTAGTGTGCGTAAGCAACAAACTAGGCTAACACGGGACGGTTCAGACTGCAATCAGAGTTGTCATGTCAATGTAATACCAGAAGAAATTCGGGAATAATTTATTTGAAATGCTGAACGCTCTATTGTGGCATACCACCTAAAGTAATCTGGACGTTCGACTAATCCAACATTCGTCCTGTGCAAACTGAAATAAACAAAACAAATGTTACCAACGACATGGTGCGAATTGATAAATTAAAAATTAACGGCGTCATCAACCAAAACGAAGCATTCTTCGATTACAGGTTCCACATCGTGCTTTATATATACATGCTCATGACTCAAATTCCGGAATATTTACAACTTCGCGTGATACTAATTATTTTGTTTAAATTCGAACGTCTTAAGGCGCTTATTTACATATATTCACTCGTGATGGGTTTTCAGAAGAAGGTAATGTTGATTTTCGTGTTTATTCTTTAGGCCATCATTATTGATGCAAAAGACCACTTGCTTGGTAGACTAGCTGCCGTCGTCGCTAAGACCCTTCTTCAGGGTCAAAAAGTTGTCGTCGTGCGGTGCGAAAATATCAATATATCTGGTTCCTTTTTCAGAAACAAACGTATGTGTAAATTTTTCTTACCATGCAGTAAAATATCTGGACTTTCTGAGAAAGAGAATGAATACAAATCCGTCAAAGGGTCCTTACCATTTTCGAGCTCCCGCGAAGATTTTTTGGCGTACGGTGCGTGGCATGCTACCACACAAACTTCACCGTGGAAAAGAAGCGTTAGATCGGCTCAAGGTGTTTGAAGGTATTCCACCACCATACGATAAAAAGAAACGTATGGTTGTGCCTTCTGCCTTACGGGTCATGCGTCTTAAACAACGACGAAAGGTAATTTATTATCAATCTTTCTCAGTTTAGTTCTGTGTCCTTTCTCGTCTCTCACATGAAGTCGGTTGGAAGTATAAGAATGTGATCGAAAAAATGGAAAATCGAAGGAAAGCCAAAGCTGCTGTCTGGTACAAGAAACAGAAGCTTCAGAAAAAACCACTGGAAGCTGCCAGAAGTCGAGCTCGTGAGGCAATTGCACCTTATCAGGCTATCCTGAAACAGTATGGTTACAGTTGATTGGAATAAAATTTTGAACACGGTTGTTTGCGTTTTCCAAATTGTCTGTGTCCGGCACCTATTACATTGCTCAATGTAATACAGATATGGTGCCATTCAGGTACGCCAGCATAATCGTTAACTCATCATGAAATTAAATCGTTGAATAATTTATGTGATCTGTTAGACGCGACATGAAATAATAAAGACTAGTGAATGTCAGTATGTATTTAGTTCGTGCCTCGCTAACGCAGGTCAAAAGTTCAGTATATAAATGATGTTTAAATCAAATATTCACCGTCATTTACTGGTGCAATGTCACGCATTTCATAGGCCAACTATCATGGCACGCATTGACGTTCGTGGGCATTCGATTCAATCGATCGCGAAAGTTTTTGGAACTTTATGCTGAGACATGGAGTGCCTGAGAAGTATGTTTGGATCTTGAAACAATTATATTGCTGGAGTCTCACTACCATTTCTATTTTCCTCTTCATATCTGTCTAGGCCTGGGCAACCTGACAGTATCTTAGCCCACGTGCAGTCTCTGACTGTACGGCACTTTGCCTGGATCAGGCTTGTGTTTTCATACATACCTACATATTGCCAAACCTCAGGCTGGTTTGGTGCGTACGGACAATTGAAGTCCTCGTTCAATATCCAACGGGGTGCGGCGGGGTTGCCCTGTCTCACCGTTCCTTTTTAACTTTGCGATCGACAATGTATCAAAGAACGCCTTAGCAGATCTAGTGGGCGCAGGTGTTGAACTTCTGCCTTGTAAGAAAGCTACTAATCTAGAGTATGTGGATCACATCGCACTTCTGGGAAACGTCTTTCATATAATGCCACAAGCCCTGGACCGCCTGACACTTCAAGCTTTGCGCCAAACAATTGTAAAACATTTCTCCAGGACCGGAGCCGCTCTCTTACATCTCTTTGTTATGTCATTATTGAAGTGGTCGACAGCTTTGTTTACCTCGTTTGTTGTATCTCTGCCTGTCATTACTTCGAGAACGAGGTGTCACGACGGGTGTAGCTTTTGCTAACGTTCGTCATTTGTGTCGTCGACGTGATGTTTCATGGCAGTTAAGCATTCGGAACGTGCTACCGGTGTATTGCTGTCTCTGATGATGATGTTTCACTCCATACTAAAGACCAAATGTAAAACGCAGTGCTACACTACTTTGTGGCTGCGAAACTTGGTCTATCTGAGCGGACGATGTCCGTCGGCTTTCGATTTTTGACACCCGCTACATGCATAGGATTGCTAGCATTCGGTGGCAGCATCGCTTTTCAAATATCGATGTCTGCAAGCGGGTGTTAGGACCAGGTGGCTACGGACTGAGAGAAATGATGATGCTTGCTCGCTTGCAATGGTTCGGACATGTTTTAAGAATGCCTCCTCACCGTTTACCGTACCGCGGCTTACTGGAGACTCACTACTATTTCCTGTTCTTTTTGCATTCTCATATCTGTCTAGGACTGAGCAACCTGACAGTATCTTAGCCCACGTGCAGTCTCTGGCTGTGCGGCACTTTGCCTGGATCAGGCTTGTGCTTTCATACCATACCGCGGCTTACTCGCAGAAGCTGGGAGAAACGATCGGGTGGCCAGTCCATGATTTGGCTCGTTGGGATAAAGATACTCACCGTAGCGCTAGGCTCAGTTGGGCGTATTCGTTTGCCTGGGTGGGGTCCAACAGATGAGACGATTGAATAGACAGTCAATGATGTGGGGTAGTGGGATAAAGAGGCTGTAGCGCCTGAGTGGGCATCAAAATTTCCACCTTTTATTTGGAAACCTTATGCGATATCGCGCAAACCGAAGTCACATGCTCAAATGTAGTGTATGCTAATTATCATTGTTTTGAAATTGATAAAAATAACAGTTACATGTGGTTAAATTACAAAAACAAACTACATGTTATCCGCGTTATCAAATTTCGCTTACCTGCTTTGCATATTAGCATCCCTGCTTCGTTTTACTTGGCAATTTATCTGGCTCCAGACGTGAGATTCATGGCGATGATGAAGGTTCACGCTTTTGGAGGAGTATGTTTGCGCAATCGTCTGGATGCTGCGACCGTTTCAAATATTGAGGTAGTTTCGCTAATACTTTGGCAGATGTGTTAGATTCTCAACACTTACTAAGCGGTCTCAATTGGTTCTCTGACGTCAAAGCGTTTTACCAATTGCACTCACTACCAGTTATTATATGTGCCCATGAACTCGTTCAAGTTGTTTAGATTAGACGATGTATCTGCCGTACCATCATTGACTTGCTGGTGCCATCGTTCACTACATGTGCTGGAGTTGCAGAAACCTCGCTTTTAAAATTCATTCCCGTCAATAGCATTATTTGTGTCGTCTGCCTAGCTCCATCTGTGAACAACTTCCTGAACTAAGAGTAAGAGCTGGTTTGTAATAGCATTAATAGCCACCTATGTCCCGACTGATTGTTCCACTGTTGACAGCAACGATATCCCTGCGGTGCGCAGATGGTTCAGCATCATAATGATAGCTGCAGATAGGATTGCTGAATTTGGTCGCCTGGATGTTACTGAGTAATTGATTAACCCTAGCTGTTCAGCGTACAGATAATAGTGACCGCTTTCTGCACCAATGTGCACCGCACACATAATTTATTAGTTGCACTTTATTGCAACGTGACAATCGGCAGTGAGCAACTTGAGGTCCGCCTAGTGATGACCAGCCGTGGACACAAATCGACCATCTCGCCCTAACGGTATGGTATGAAAGCACAAGCCTGACCCATGCAAAGTGCCGCACAGTCAGAGACAGCACGTGGGCTAAGATACTGTCAGGTTGCCCGGGCGTAGATAGATACAACGAAGAAAAAATTACAGGAAATGGTAGGGAGACTAGCCTGTTTCAGCATGCAGCTCACTGCCTCTGGCCAATCAATTTAGCACGGTGTTTGCCTCAGCACGATTGCCCTAAGCCCGAGATTGAGTGAATGCATTGAGGAGTGCTGCTTTTACTGGAACACTGATTACGCGCATTGATCGAGATTGTCATTAATATATCTTGGGAATGACCGATTGATTTCTGTCTCCAAATAAGATGCTGCAGTGAATCTATAAAGATGGAGGTTGGTATTTTTCTTTACACACTAAGTTAGCTTGTCCGCTAGGTGTTGCACACAGAAGCTATTCTCCAGTGCATTATTTGTATTCATTCCTATTTTAAACCACGCACGCAATTGCCCGGTTTTGCGTTATTTTGTTCCCAGGAACGTGGCATACGCAAAGAATCACTTACTCGTGAATAACAATCAAGATTTCGTCCCCTTATGAGATGTATGGATCACATTTTCACTCCGAACCTATGGAACATCGCCAGACGTGTAGACAGCAAATGCTAGAAGTATTTTTTCTAATTTAAAGATTGATAGAAACTTGGTTCACAAAAGAGGTCCCACAAATTTCGTGAAAATGTTATTCGCACTGTATTTGTATGAGTATAGGCTCGTTTGGGCGTACGATAGTCTATCAGCTAACTTTCCGAGGGTCAGTGGGTGTCCAATTTTGTTATGAATGTTATAATTGGGCGCCCAGAGAGTTGTAATAAGAATATTGATATTGACTATGCTGACGACGTAGTTCTCCTCTTCAACTCCTATACGGGCGCTCGGTATAGCTTAGACCAAACAACTAGTATCGTATCATCACTTGAAATGCGCTTCCAAATGCGAAGCTCTGCTACAATATATGCGACAGAAACTGGCCTAACCCTCAACAATAAGGAACTTGCAACTGTAGACCGCTTAATTACTTGATTAGATGCAATAATAGTAACGCGTATAGATAACGAGATTTCACCCTGCATTTTCCACAAGCCCAGTGGCTTTCCGTAACTTGGATCATTTTTGGCATCAAAAACGTTCGACTCCAAAGCTTACAAGCTGTCACTGTGGCAACAATTCATGCAGTATTGCTTTACAGATACGATACCTAAGCATTTAGTCAAGAAGAATTAAGACATCTCTAGGTATTCGACAATCACCGTCTGTATAACTAAGTAATAGCCTCTTTGGTAGCGGTTCGAACAACGTAACTTGCATGGACTTGGTTGTTTAGGTTACGTATTACAAGCGGGAAATAAATTCCGCAACGCGGTTTTGCTTGTCACTCCAAACTCAGAATGGCGCCGTGAGAATGAACAGACTGGGATGGCTTAAGATTATTACTGCTTTGGGTGCTACACTAGCTGCCTTTGGGGCGATTTGTCTCACGAAATCACAAGCCGGTTCCAGGCAAAGTGCCGCACAAGTGCAAGTGGTCTAAGATACTGCCAGGTTGTCCAGGCCTAGACAGCTATTAGATTGAAAATAGAGATGGCAGTGTGACTCCATCGTGTTTTCGCTTATAGCTCACTACCGGAGGTAAATCAATGTAGCATGGGATTAGCTGCACAGCATAGAAGTACTGAACGACTGTCATGTTGCTGGAGTGTTTGATTATTCTTGTCAAGTTGAGCGGCTACGAACGTTTGTTATGATGCATAATGATGAAAGTTGCAGGGAGGCCTCCCGGCTGATGCCTTTCTACTCACAAAACTCGATTGAGTGAGTGTTTGATTCGAGGTGTAGGCACCTCATCCCAGCGTCTTTGCTTGATTTTCTACAGCGGAATGTTACGATTGCCTTTGAAAAATTATCTAAACATACTGAATTAATTGCGTAGTTACCGGTAATAAATTGCCATTTGATAAGTCGAGGTCGTGCAGCAGAAGGTTGCACCTATGAGGTGCAAAAAGAATCATGAATCCTGGCTAAATAACATGTAGCTACAGGATTCGAAAGCTGAATTTACCGCCGAACAAAATATGAACTTCGAAAGTTATTGCTTTCGTTGTGTTATTCTATAATGACATCAGTTACAAAATTGAGAAAATTGAACTAGCGAAGTCATTGTAGACTCATACATTGAAGCATATCCACGAAGCACGTTTAGACACCGTTGTGATTATGAAATCATAGGTCTGTTCCGGCACAGTTATAGACTACACGTGGGGAGTTTTCTAACAAAGCACGACCAATTCAAGAGCCAGGCCAAGTAAGATATTGTCCAGCTACCCATGCCTAGACAGATACTAGAACGAAAACAGAAATGGCTCCGGTGTTTTTCTGGATGCACCTCACTACCGGTGGCAAATCACGGTGAGTTGTACGACACAAAAGTACTGCACATCATGTTCGCAAAGCGGGTGCAGCGTTTGCTAACCTTCGCCACCTGTGGCGTCGATGCGATATTTCACTCCATACTAAAGGCCGAGTGTACAACGCAGTGGTGCGTGCTACACTCCTTCATGGCTGTGAAACCTGGTCTATCAGAGCGGAAGATGTCCATCGTCTTTATGTTTTTGATACCCGTTGCCTGCTCACATTCGGTGGCAGCATCGTGTTACAAATATAGATGTCTGCAAGCAGGTGTTAGGACCAGGTGACCACGGACTGAGAGAAATGCTGATGCTTGCGATGGTTGGGACATGTTTTAAGAATGCCTACTCACCGTTTACCGTACCGCGCCTTATTCACAGAACCTGACAGAATCTAGGAGAAAAGATCGGGTGGCCAGTCCATGACGTGGCGCGTTGGGATGAAGAAACTCACCGTAGCGCTAGGCGTATTCGTTTGCCTGGGTGGGGTCCAAAAGCTCCACCTAATAGTTGGCTGGAAACCTTACGCGATATGGCTACAAACCGAAGTCAGTGGCGCCAGTGTATTTTATTGTGTCATAATTTTTTTATCCGGTATTATTTTATATAAAAACACAAAAAACAAAACAAAAAATCGCATGCAGTGAAACTACAAAAACAAGCTGCTTTTTGTGCATTCGCGTATTCCGCTTGCCTGCTTTCCATTTTCCACGCGCTTGCTTATCTGCTTCATATTGCTTGGCACTTTGTCTGGATCGAGACTTGTGCTTCATGATGATGATGACTGCACTATTGCAAATCCCTTGTATAATATATTGAACAAGACCTCCCCATCCGATACATCAAACATCCTAAAAAGAACGCTACTGTGGGCTACGGTAAATATGGCGCTAATCTAGGATGGGGGAAGAGCAGCCTTTACTATGACAAAACAACTTGCTACTCTCGAGAATGTGATCTTCTATACTATGTTTATCTGTAAATTGATACTGATTCCATCGTTTATGTGATCACAAGCCTCATCCAGGCAGTCACACATGAGGTAAGATACTGTCAGGTTGCTCAGCCCCAGGGGGATACAATAATGATACTATCATTCTGAGAACGACACTTATCCCAGCGTTGCCATACCTACGTCCATATAGTCATAGCGATATTAGCATTTTAATACTCCCCTGGCTTTAATAACCGTTTCACGTAACAGGATATACCATGTTGATGTGAAGACGGAGTTGACTTTCACACATTGTACCATATAGCGTTAATTACACGATCTCGATTTTCCTAAACTTTGGTTCTCGCCGACTAAGATACCAGCTGTGTAGATGTTGCTTTTCTCACTCTCAAACCTGATTTCATACCCCTATTCCGGTATATGTTGGTTATATTCTGCAGTGTTATCAACCAATCGGAAATTGCTATCAGTGTCATGCTGTCATGGGATCTCTTACATGGCGTGATTGCAACCACAAGGTTCGAATCAAAATAATTGTATTTTCTTTAAAAACAAAATCAACAAGTCATCACCGAGTATAAACGACAAAAATTGAAACGAAATAAATCTAGTGAAATAACAATACAAAATATCGGTTAGTCAAATTGAAGCATCGGGATCAAAAAGTCACATCAAATGTCAATTAAATATCACTGTCGGTAAATCATGGGCACATTATCCTTCAAGTGTTACAGGCAGGATTTGACCGGATTGGCCACCGGTAGACACGGCCAGTTCCCTGCGTTTGTATCGAGCATTCAAGCCGAACAGTTGTGACAGTCCAATCACGGTCACCAGGATACACACAATCAGGTTCGCTAAAGCGTAATCCTGGAATGTAAGAATGGCGTACGAGATGAATAATATTCTTCAAATGCGAAAGCTGTATTCGAATATAAATGAAATTTCAGCTCTACTTTAATGTTCAATAAACTAAACGGTACACAACAAGATATCAAGTGTTTCCTCGGTTGCTAAGTGACAACGACCTCTTGATAGGGGGATACCTAGAGCCGAACGGGATGAATTATCGCGGATATAATGACGTTCTAGATTGCACTATAATATGCTGGAGTCTCACTACCATTTCTATTTCGCCTGTCATATCTGTCTAGGCCTGGGCAACCTGACAGTATCCTAGCCCACATTCAGTCTCTTACTGTGCGGCACTTTGCCTGGATCAGGCTTGTGCTTTCATACCATCTGTATTTAGTCAGTTCGTTGTGCAGTGGGTGTGAATTATCGATGAGAACAGAATCATTAATAAGTCCATCACTAGAGGAAAGATTTCCAAGGTGCTTTCATGGGAGATGGAACTTGCGCGAGAACGAGTTTTGAAGCAACTTCTTTTGAAAGTGTTGGAAAAAGTTGCACATCAATGGAAAAGATGAAATAAGGGCTGTGGTGGTAATTCTTACAGGGTAAAGTGAGACAGGTTTAGAGCTAATGCCAAGAGAGCGAAGACAAAACGCATTAAATGAGAGCATACGTACTTCAATGAGTCACGAATAAATTTGGTGAGTCCAGGTTGAGTTAACGAAAATGGGGACGCCTCGATACCCGATAAGTTTCTCTACGACTGCTAATAAGTTGTGTGATTATAGATGGCTAAA
>JACCGJ010000223.1:0-13852 GCA_013407085.1 Atriophallophorus winterbourni | reverse complement strand
AACTTATTTACTTTCGTGCAGTTGGCTTCATCGATGTCTCAAATAACGCCACCCCACACGCCGATGGGAGGTGAGATCGTTATCCAGTCCACCCAAATACAACCTACAAGGTGGCAAGGAGTTGACAGAAAGAGTGACGTGTGTCAACTATCCGCCTACTGGACTTCGCTCCGGATTTTTTACAGGGTTATTTACTCGAAGCCTTTCCCGTAATCAAGTGATCCGCAAAGCAGCATTAGTTTTCTATTACCAACTGAAGAGTACTATCTTAAAAAAAGCTAACTGGTTTCAAGTCGCCAGTCAACCGCCATGGCCCCTTCTCCAATCAGTAAAAACAATTCCACCGGGCTTGTGAAAGCCACTCGTGCAGGCCCAAAGCTGTGAGGCGCATGCCAAAGGGAGGAATTTCAAAGACGATAGAGGCACATTCCTACCACCACTCCCAGTTGTGACAACCTTGGAACTACAGACCATGTTGTTTTTGGCCTCCTTCGGTCGATGTCGACCATGGATGTACATCACAATCGCATGATTTCTTCACGTTCCACAGCTCTTCGAATTACTAAACAGTCCGATTCGGGGGGGAACAATCTCTCCCGCCGCGGCGATAGGCAGGACTCGGTCGATCGGCGTCAGTTGCACACCCGCCGATTGAAATGCGTTCAGCAGCCAAGCGCTGTATCTGCTCCACACCAGCTTGCAGACGACGCTTTACACAATGCCTGCAATGTGAGCGGTCAAGAGCAAGATTTTCCCAACTCGCGGGGTCAATGCCGAGAGCTTTCATATCTCTTTTGCAATGTACCATGCATCGGACCGTTTTTTAACCTTGGTACACCGAAATGCGACAATGGTGGTCAGGAACCGCAAAAACAAATGCGTTAACTTCGCACCCTGTCCAAATAGTCAAACCATATCACCCGACTCTGTTCGCATTAATAACAATTCACAAACGTTATCGCTTGAGTAAGGAAAAAACAAAACTTATGATGTTATGACACTCAGACGACAGAGCGATGCGTTGTTCAATGTTAAATGAGCTGATATTACAACGGTTAGAAGGAGGGATGCGAAAACGATGATCAATTTTCAAGACGTTATGCAGTTGATGTCATCTAACTGATCACGAAACCGGTACAATCATGGCTCAGCGAACATTGAATATCCGATACCTGGGCTACGATTATTGCACGGATGTGCAATCGTGCAGTACTATGTGCTGTGCGGCTAACACCGTGTTAAATTGATTGGCCAGAGGTAGTGATCTGCATACTGAAACAGGCTAGAGTCTCACTACTATTTCTTGTTCCTTTTCTTCCTCATATCTGTCTAGGCCTGGTCAACCTGACAATATCTTAGCCCACATGCAGTTTCTGACTGTGCGGCACTTTGCCTGGATCAGGCTTGTGCTTTCATACCATGCCATACCATCAGATCAACGTCGGGGCTCACGTTGTTACCCATCCACCTGGGAACGGATTGGAACTAAGATTAACCGCATTTAACAACGGTCCACTTATACGATTCGATGCACGAAATTGCTATTGCACAGTGTTTCTGTAGTTCGTGCTAAATAGATTTGTCAACGTACTGATCTGCATGTGGAAACACACTAGGCTTGTGATTTCATACAAACATGCATCTACGATTCGAGCCAAAAACATGTTTGTCGTGCACCTGTGCTAACACGGTGCTCGTCTCACAGCTTGGCGTAAGTTAGTGACTCAGCTGTTCGTACCGAAATTTTATTCACTAGTATTATGGTATGGTATGAAAACACAAGCCTGATTCAGGCAAAGTGCCGCACAGTCAGAGACTGCACGTGGGCTAAGATACTGTCAGGTTGCCCAGGTAGGAGAAACAAAATAGAAATGGTAGTGAGACTCCAGCGTGTTTCAGCATGCAGCTCACTACCGGTGGCCAATCAATTTAGCACGATGTTAGCCGCACAGCACAGAAATACTGCACGAATGCACACCCGTGCAAGTGGGCTAAGATACTGTCAGGTTTCCCAGGCCTAGACAGATATGAGGAAGAAAAAAGAACAGGAAATGGTAGTGAGACTCCAGCCTATTTCAGCATGCAGCTCACTACTCGTGGTCTATCAATTTAGCAAGGTGTTAGCCGCATAGCACAAAGTACTGCACGATTGCACATCCGTGCAATTTAGTAATCATTAAACGGTTACGGATTCTCTGTAATGCATTACCCGCGGCGACGCTCCAGGTCCGCAGACAGGTTGAAACTGCGCAGTTTCCTTGACCACGGGGGCCAACGCTTGCATGAAAACCACAAACACCACGGAGAGCAGTTGACTGAAGATGATGAGCAATCCGGTGGTGATCGATTCCGGCACGGGGAAGGTGATTTCCGCGGCGAGTTCCAAGGCCAAACTGAATAGCCCAAATCCAAAACCACCGAACCACGAAATGGCCAACACCAATGGGACGTGTTGGTTTGGGAAATAGAGCAGGATACTCATCACCGAGGCACCAAGAACACTGAGCATTAGAAAGACCTGTGGTAATGAGAGCGAGGTAGGTAAAGCAAACGTGCAACGCTGACGGGAAAATAATGATTAAAGGTGGTACTTAAACTGAGGAATTTCTGGCGAAGTGCTCTCGAGATGATGAAATATTGGATTGTTCATTTGTTATTATACAGTATTATGCAGATATAAAGCATTCACGTTTAACTGTCACGCGATCATCATTGAAAACCTAAACGAAGAACGCAGACAACCAATCAAAGAACCGTAAAGTTCGGTAAATGCCACTTAATCGTCGCCGTAAATCGGCCTAGACTGTTTTGGCGCCTAAGCGCGAGACCACCGTGTTGCAAATTGCGCATGTTGAACATGCTTTAAAGTTTACATTAGTTGGTTTCTTGCTATGTTAGATTTGGGCTGAGAATATTTAGAACAGGCGTGTCAAACTCAAAAGGCACCACGGGCTGCATTAGATACCTTGGGTGGAGCAAACCAACAAATCTGAGAAACGCTTTACTTTACTTTCGTGCGACTATCGCCTCTTGTAGAATGAGTCGGCTTCAATAAAGGGTCTTGGAAATTTGGGTCACCAGCGGCGTCTTCAGCGCCACTCGGCGTTTGTTCGAGTCAGCTTCTCTAGCCTTTGCACAACTAAGTGCGACATGCAAGGCAGCGTGGGGTTGCCAGAAAGAGGTGGTGTGCATCAACTAACCGTCTACGAGGCTCTGCTCCAGATTTTTCCTCAGGGTTTTCTCGCGAAACCTTTCCCACAATCGGGTATCCCGCAAGGCAGCGAAGGTTTAAAATCAGGGTTTTCCTTCCTTAAGACGAAATGCCCTCCCCGACTAACGAGCTCCATCTGCCCGAAGCAAACTGCTATTCAGGCGTTAGTCACTCGCCCCTTCTCCTGTTGGTAGAAGCAGTCCCGCTGGGCTCGGGGAGCCACTCGTGCGGGCCAGAAGTTGGATTTGATTGTCAGAGGCTATTTGAGACGCGTGCCATATGAGAGCATTTCATAGACAGTGGGAGCTTATCCACACTGCCACTCCGGCTATGACAATTGAAGTAAATTTAGTTAGCGCTAATGCAACTACCATGACAGAGTAACAGCAAGCTGGCTGTGAAGACAATAATGATGGCATAAAGCGCGTGCATCCCAAATACGTTACTTAATAGCAGCTAAACCTGCCCCTCCACGGAATACATGAACAGGAACTGAATGCTTTCCATTTAAGGAGCATCCGTTGCAGCTTGAAAATCTCGTGAATGAACATAATAAATGCAAAGATGCTTTTTAAAACCTGCATACGGAGAATGTTCATTCTAATACGACAGTGCCACCAACGCAATCTAAAAAAGCTGTGATGAATGACAGCACAAGCCTGGATCCAGGCAAAGTGCCACAAAGTCAGAGACTGCATGTGGGCTAAGATACCGTCAGGTCGCCCAGACTTAGACAGATAGGAGAAACAAAATAGAAATAGTAGTGAGATTCCAGTGTGTTTCAGCATGCAGTTCACTACCGGTGACTGATCAATTTAGCACGGTTTAAGCCGCACAACACAGAAGTACTGCACGCTTGCACATCCGTGCAAAAAGAGCTACTCTACGGAGAGTGGAAATAAGTACGTCGACCTTCGGGTTCAAATAGGTTTGCAAAATAGATGTAGGCGTCATCTTCAAGCTAGGACATAGCAAATAGCGATGACGTCTGCGGAATATAGATCACGTCGGCATTCTGCAAATGTCAGTGAAGGGCCAAGTACTACTCTGAGCGTTGTGGGAGAGATTGTTCCATTTGAAACGCGTGGAGCATGACATTCTTATGCATTTGCGATGAACATCCGTAATGGACATCGACCGGAGGAGGTCAACAAAACAGCCACGGTTTTTTAACGCTAACGTCTCTCAATAGGTAGTATGTAGAAAACCATTTTCAGCCGTATTGCTTTCTGTTTAAAAAATAATTCTAATTCGCAAAATCACGATTTTCGCAATTAAATCACCCGATTGCAATATCCGTTGCGCGGGTCGCGTAGTTGACAAGCTTCAAAGTGGGGTATGTGCTTTGCACCTAGCAAGTGTAAAATTTTACCCAGGACTACAGCACAGCCATTTAAAACCTTACCGTTTGCAATGTCAATCTAGAACAGATTGATAGCTCTTGACAACTGAAATATTGTCAGATAGTTCAGTTCTAAGCAAAAACCTAAGCGAGAATATCAGAGATGATGTTATCAACCATATAGTATTTACCTCGCCGATTGCAGTTTAACATAGTAGGATATCAGTACGTCAAAACTACACATACGCGAGCAAAGAACAAGCTCCAATACTCGCTTCGACTATGTCTATAAATATAGATTCCTCGAAATCGTGTACACTGTAAGCATCTTCTTGGAGTCCAGCGTTGTCGGGTGAGGAAAGCTTGTTGTGAACAGGGAAAGCCGCAAGGAAACAGTCGTAATGATGTCGTTTCGAATAACACTCGAGTGAATGGGTATTTCATCCACATGAATGTGCTTGATCTTCCGTAGCTTTTCAGATGGACCCTTCTTCGTCTAAAGTCTCTGACTGTGTGGCACTTTGCCTGGTTCAGGCTTGTGCTTTCATACCATCTCCGTCTATTTATGATTTTACCCTATCGTGGTTGTATGGCTGTTAACCACTTCGTAGTTATTGTTACTGTAATGCTGTTAGTGATGATGATGAGAAATATAACGTAGGTTAAACACTGAATACAAAAAAGAATAGTTGTTGGCACCGTTCGATCGAAATCGGATGACATGGTACTTGACTAGACTGTAATTAGAAACCTGGGCATGAATGAGCGAGTGTTGTAGATTTTAGCATGATGTGGATGTCCGAAGACTAGCTTCAAGCCTCAATGTTCTGCTATCGTTTACCTAAGTCATGGCAACGTGACGCATTATCTAATATTCACCGTTTTTCAGTCAGCTTCAAACATATAACAATCGCATCGCTCATGGAATAAAAGCCCGACACCGCAATGTATCACGGAAAAATCCTAAGCGAAACAACTCACTTTAACCGATTCTTGAAGTAGACCGGTTCGATCAACGAACAAGGCCATACAAGCAGAAAATACAAGCCCAACGGCTATCATCATGGAGCCACACAACCCAGCGTACCAATTCGAGTATCCTTTAGCACACAAAATTTGCTCAAACAGCGTGGACAATGTGGTGAAGTACGCAAGGACGGAACCGAAAGATGACATGAGCAGCCAAAACTGGAAAGACTTCAACGGATTCAAAACATTCAACGAAAACGTTTTCAGTTTAACTTTCAGCACACGCGTTTCTCTCATTTTAATCTGGTCAAACGCTTCAGCAGCGGCAGAAGGTGGTGAAGGTGGCTTGTTGCGTCGCGCAAAACCGAAAGCAAGTCCTAATCCCAGCGCGACAACTCCGAAGGAAATGTAATTGAAGCGTGGAATATCCCATTTGCTATGGACAATTACGGGAGCGATCGCACTGCCAAGCAAAACGCCAACAGCGTTACCTAAAGACCCGATCGTGTTGGCCAACGTTCGCTGATTATCGGGAAACCAGTCCAAGGCTAGTTTGGTCGGTGCAAACATACACAAGGGTTGTGCGAACGAGGCGATCACATGACCGGCGAACATCAGGACAAAACAAACGCTTGGTGAAAGCCAAGAAGGATTCACACTGCTTAGCATCCGTAACAGTCCACACAGAAAGTTTGCCAAGGCAGACGATATAATTACAAATCGTATTCCGAACCAATCGACCAACAATGAGGCAGGCAGTCCAAGTATGATTGTAGTGATTGGAAAAACAAGCTGCATCCAATTGAACAGCAACTCCTCGGTCTGATAATATGCAACAAAATGATCAGCGATTGGGGCAAAGGACACCCATAAATATGCGTTGGTTCCATTCAAGAAGGCTAGCAAAAGAACAATAATCCATCTGATTTTATAAACACGATATGATGTGCATTCCGGATGTGGTAGTGACGCGGTGGATTCAGTAAGGATTTTGTATGAGTCATCTGCTGGATGCGCCATATAGTTTGTAACCACAGGAACTAAAATTGAAAGAACAATTCAATTGTCATTCAGGAAATACAATATTGATCAAAGGCAAGGAATCTAATTTGAAAGCAAACCGTTTTGAAAAATTAATGTTTCGGACAGAAAAACCTGTCACAAAAGGGCGATTGATAAAATCAAAGCACTGGAGTGCTCAGCCACCGTATATGGTATGGTATGAAAGCACAAGCCTGATCCAGGCAAAGTGCCGTACAGTCACAGACTGCATCTAGGTTAAGATACTGTCAGGCTGCCTAGGCCTAGACAGATATGAGGGGGGGATAGAAATGGTAGTGAGACATTAGCGCAGCCACCGTAACCAAATGTAAATCGAGTTGGGATATCAATAAAGCAAGTTTAAGATCAATCGATTCAAGTGCATACCTATTACTTTTGATAATCAAAGCGTCGTGAGTGCGATCGAAATGTGATAACATTGTCTCGGAGAGATGAAAAGACAAAAGAAAAGTCGAAAGTATTTGCTGAAATCACTATTGATGATTTTACTCTGTTGCCATTAGATGCGAGAAATCCATAGCAGACAACAGGGAAATAGAAATGATACTTTATCAATTAATGTCTGTTAATTGCTATTATTACCAATATGTGGGCTTCACACACTCTTGCATTCAAGCGCAATGAATCCAAACACGCGGGCAAACGTTATCTCTACTACCAATTTTGGCTAGGCTGAAAAGGGGTGTAGCATTGAAATAAAAAGTCTATCTAACTACTTTTAATTTAGACAATGCGTCAGTCAGCTAGTGGTGTATTGGTCGTGCTTCGCCTAAGTGTCCTGAGGTCGCAGGTTCGAGTCCCGGTGGCGAAATTATTTTCTGAAAGTCAATCGTCATCGGATTGAAGACACATCATTTCTTCCAAATAGGATTTTCTAACTTTTATCTCTCTTATCTTAATTTCGATTTCTTCCAAACAATCTCCCTCCCATTTTATCCGCTCCCTTGATTTTCTTTTCATTTCCATTTCGTTGAGTTTTGCCTCTGCTGGTTCAATGGAACAATGGTTTATTGCAGTAAAAAAGCGTACAAGCTTAAAATAACCGCAGGATGGTATGGTGTTTAATAAAGCAAGCAAAAGTGAAAAATATGAAGCGAGAGGATAATAGAGCAATAGTTTTTGTGGCGTGAAAGCATAGCTTAAAAAAACCACAGGGTTATATACAGTGCAGTGAAAATAAAATAGGGAGTATCATCTAGTACGGGGGCGGGAAGGCCATATAGCGGGCCACACTCGCTTGGAAATTGCGTCTTCCCGAATTTGCGAGGCGGTAGCAGGGGAAACGGAGGCATCGTGGTTGCGTTAGACCTGTAAACAAGTGAAACAGAAAGTTAAATGGAGTACGTGCTAGGCATCAAGGGATTTTGTAATGGAGTTCTTGGAGGAAGGAGTCGATTCTGTGTTTAAACACGGTTAAGGAAGGAGCCGATACCACATCCTCTGGTAATTTGTTCCAAAGAGCACAAACACGCACAGAGAAAAAGTACTTTCGGCAGTTGATACGGGACTGTTTCAAGCAAAGTCTGTGGGAGTGACCGCGCAAATGCGTTGTCTCGGTATTGCGGGAGAATAGGGAAAAGCACGGGTGGGTGGGTGAGGACATGATCTGATAGAGATAGATAAGATCACCACGGGTCCGGCGATACTGCACAGAAAACATTTTCAATATTTCCAATCGTTGGGGATATGGAATGAAGAACAATCCTCTGACAAGTTTCGTCGCACGCCGTTGAGGTGCCTCCAACAACTTTTGGTCTTTGATCAACCACGGGCTCCAGGCCTGGATAGCATATTCCAAATGTGGCAGAAGAAACGCTTTCAAAAGAATAGGAAAACATCGTGGCTCAAAGTGATTGAATGCTCTGCGCAGGAGACCCAACATACTATTGGCAGTGTAGGCCATTTTTCTACAGGTGGCTGAGACGGATAACCTAGACTCAACAATGATTCCCAAGTCACGTTCAGCGTTGCTAACCTGGAGCGACTGACTACCAAGATGATAGTGTGGAGTACTGCCAGCGCGAGTAGAAAGGACACGGCATTTCGATACGTTAAAGGGGAGATTATTCGTGACTGACCATAAGTGGAGTGTGTTGAGGTCCGCTTGCAGTAGATCCATGTCAGTACGGCTGTAAATCGTTCGCCATATTTTGACATCATCTGCATACAGCAAGACAGGGGAATGAAGGGAACGTGTCAAATCGTCCACAAAGATGAGGAAAAGATTCGGTCCTAAAACTGCAGTGACCATGCCACCTTAAGTTTTATGTGGAAACGCAACACTGGCTGGGTACCAGCTCCAATTCCCAGAAGGAATTTTTGGAAGGCAGACGCGGGTAGGTTACGGGATGTTGCTTCATCTCTCGATTGGTCTTTCGATCAAGCAGCTGATGTTGAAGATTGTTGGCTGGTGATCCGTAATAACATTTTGACAGTTATTGAGGTGGCTGTTCCGTTGTCCACACGTCGTCGTAAGGCGAAAGGTCCACCTTGGTTTGATAAGGAGATAAGGAAACTTTTGCGGCAACGTCAAAAGCTCTGGTCGATATTCGTAAGTCGGAAAAACGCCACTAACTATGACAATTATCGGCAAGCTAGAAACCTTTGTACGGCATTAAAACGCAGAAAACGTATGTTGTACGAGCAGCGATTGGTTGACGAGTCTACTTGTGCACCAAAACGGCTATTCGCATATATTCGACGCCGCACAAAGGCGTCGCCATATATTCCTAATTTGATAGATACTAATGGGGTAGACATTACTGAGGATGGTTTGAAAGCTGAAGCCATGGCTAAGCAGTATGCCTCCGTGTACTGTCTGGAAGACAGTGATCCTCCTTCTGTCTCTAATAACAGTGAGTTGCTGTCTGATCTTGATGTAGAGACTGTTAGACTCCTGTTGGAACAGTTAGACCCACAATCCGCGCCAGGACCAGACGGTATTCATCCGTTGGTCTTACGAGCACAATCAGAAGTGTTGTGCGTTCCGATGGCCAGGTTGTTTACAAAATCTGTAACATTAGGGGGGGTCTTGCCACACGAATGGAAACAGGGTATTATTAAACCTATGTTTAAGAGTGGGGACCCCAGTAATCCTGCTAATTACAGGCCGGTCACATTGACTTCTGTGATCGGTAAAATTTTAGAGAAGCTGATCAAAAGGAAATTAGGGCACTTTCTTTTGGAGTGCGGGCGTTGGTGTCCACAACAACATGGATTCACCAAAAATCGCTCATGCGTAAGTAATCTGCTCCTGGCGCGAGAAAGTTGGTGTGCTTTGACCGATTCTGGTCAAGAGGTCGATGTCATTTTTATCGACTTCAGTAAGGCGTTTGACCGCGTGCCCCACCGCCGATTGCTCGTCAAGCTGGAGGGTTTGGGTATTCAGGGTTGTCTACTAAATGGATCGAGGCATTCATCTCAGGGCGGTCAAACCGTGTCGAGGTGAATGGAGTTTTGTCTTCAGAGATGATAGTAGGCTCCGGAGTGCCGCAGGGATCTGTCCTTGGCCCATTGTTATTCAAAGTTTTCGTGAATGATATTCCGGACGCGGTAGCGATCGATTGTCTTTTATTTGCGGATGATCTGAAACTGTGGGCCTCTGTCAGTTCCTGCGATGGCCACAAGCAACTGCAACAAGCAGTTGATGACTTAGTCAGTTGGACACATCGCTGGTCACTGCCTATCAATGAGGACAAGACAGTGGTCATGCGCATAAACTCCGATGACACTGGTAGTGAATACTTTCTTAGAGGTAAGCCTGTTAGAGCGGTGACGGTCGAAAAAGACTTAGGGATTCTGGTTATGAATTCCTTGAAGTCGAAGGCTGACACTTGTCGGAGAATAGGCAGCGCTACCAGGATGCTCTGGGCGATTCGGCGTTCCTTTGCGTCCATTACCCGCAAATGTTCCAGACACTTTTCTCTGTGTACATTCGTCCTCTGTTGGAATATGGGCTACCTGTTGCATTTCCTCAGTCCAAAGGCGAATGCGACTCCTTGGAGAGGGTACAAAGGAGGGGCACTAAGATGGTTTGTGGAATGCGCCAACTCGCGTACGAGGATAGGAGGAGCTTGCTGAAACTCTACACCTAGAGCTTAGAAGGGTAAGATATGACCTGCTCATGACACGCCGTATTCTTCTCGGTCAATATGGAGACGAGTTCCTCCAGTACTTCCGATTAGTAGGTGAGTCGAGGACTCGTGGACATGACTTTAAGTTGCAGAAGCCTATAAGGCTGAAGCTGAGTAATGCGAGCACGCTATCCACGCGGGTGGTGAACACTTGGAACTCTCTACCGAAAGGGCTCCTGTCTCTACCATCTGAACAGCTATTCAAAAGCGCGTTGGATCAGCATCTGTTGAGACGGATGGACTTGATCCCCGGAGTGATATAGTGGTGTTCCTCTACTTTCAGGGTTTGACTTGTCAGCAGAAGTCACCCATGTCTATTACTGTGATGAAGCTCAAACGGGATTTTATCCCTTCTGCTTTCGATTCAGAAGAAGAAGAAAACAGAACCCTGCGAAACGCCACTAGGGGTGGCAAATGGGGTTAAGAGAGAGCCGTTAACACGCACACGTGCTGATCGTTCATGGAGGTAACTTTTTAATCACGACAAGAGCTTGCCGGAAATTCCCAGCGAAACAAGCTTCCGTAGAAGTATCCGGTGGTCGACCCTGTCAAAGGCCTTGGAGAAATTCAAATAAATCACATAGACTTCAGTTCAGTTCAGCTCAATGGTTTATTGTGGTGTGAAAGCATAGCTTAAAAATAACCACAGGTTGGTATGTACAGTGTGGTGAAAATAAAATAGTGAGTGTCATCTGTACGGGGACGGGGAGGCCTTATAACGGGCCACACTCGCTTTGGAATTGCGCCTTCCTTATATTGCGAGGCGGTAGCAGGAGAATACGGAGGCATTGGGGTGGCGTTAGACCTGGAAACAAGTAAAACTGACAGGTGGTTAGGAAGGGAATGAACGGAGTAGTAAGGCAAGGAGGACAACGTAACTGAAAAAATGAAGCTAGTACGCGATGTGGTGTAGTGGATCAGTGCTTATCCGAGAACAACAGCAATCGGACAGACAAGGCCTCAAGGTATGTTGTTGTGGAGATCAATTAAATGAGCGTCCAGACTCCGTTTAAAAACCTCTACGGATGTTGCGGATACGACTTCCTGGGGTAGACTATTCCAGTGAGTACATATCCGGAGCGAAAAGAAATGCCTGCGACAGTTGAGGCGTGAGTGTTGATATGAAAGTTTGAGTGAATGGCCACGAAGATGTGAAGTTTCACGATTAAGGACGAGAATGTGTTTACAAGGGTGATCAGTGGATGAGAGGAATTGGTAGGTAAAAATGAGGTCACCACGGAGCCTTCTGTATTTCACTGAAAAGAGATTGAGGGAGCGAAGACGTTCAGGATAAGGATACGAGGCCAGACCTCTGACAATTTTTGTGGCGCGTCGCTGGGGAGCCTCAAGAAGTCTTTGGTCCTTCAGTAACCACGGGCACCAAACTTGAACGGCGTATTCGAGATGTGGACGGATGAATGCTTTGAGCAAAAGCGACAAACATTGAGGTTCAAATCTGCGGAAAACACAGGACAGTAAGTGGCGAACGAGCCAATCGAGCGTCCAGAATTTCTTTCGGTGGAAAGCTGCTGAGAAGCAACCACCACTGCCAAAGCGTTTATTCTTATTGTGATTTGGATATCCTCGACGATCGCGATGCCAAGGGATTATCCGGCTTGTATTTAGGAGGCACCACGTAATGAATGATGCTGGAAAGATAAGAATACATTTCCCGACCTTTATCGACGGCGGTCGTCCACTGATCGCGAGCAAGCATAAGATTTGTAAGGCACGATCTACGACGGCGGAAGCCATGTTGATTATCGGATAAGAGTTGAAATGTGTCAACGTGATGCCGTAATGCGTCCACAATAATAGATTCCATTATTTTGGATACCACGGACAATAGGGTGATGGGGTGATAGTTACTGACATCAGAGCGTGAACCACCCATGTAGATAGGATAAATGGATCCACATCTCCACTGGACGGGAACACAACCAAGAGAAAAAAGATGCTGAAAAGGGTCCGTCAAAGGGTAGCATAAAGAAGCAACACATTCGCGCAGAACTCTAGGGTGAAGCGCATCAGGACCAGCAGAACTAGAAGGGCGCAGTGATATGAGCTTGCCGAAAATAGCGGCAGGTGTAAAAGTGATGTCTGAAAGTTCGAAAATTGATGGGGTTGTGTGGACAGGTACGGAAATCGATGTACTGGAGGGCTCAAAAATCGAGGCATAGTAAAGCCGTAGTGCTTCTGCTGCTTCACGGGCTGTCTGGGTAGGGCCCAACGGTGTTTCTAAAGTTGTAATGCCAGGTTTGACATGACGTAAACGATTGACAAAGCTAAAGAGCCGTTTTGGGTTATCAGCAAAGGCACAAGAAAGTTTGTACTGGTGGTTCAAACGATCTTCGCGGATGAGAGCCGTGGATTGGTTTCGATACATTCGATAGCGTTCCCACTGTTGATAGGAAGGGGAGTGGACATAAATGGTCCATTCTCTATTCCGTTCGCTAATGAATTTTCGAGTGCGGCTACGTAGTGGAGTTCTCCTGTGCTTCCGTAGTGGAACAGCTTTAGTTACCGTGCATGAAGCAGTTAGTTGTAGTAGTCGGGAGGAAAAACTCAACCATGCATCGTCAGCTGATAGGTCGGCACTGAAATGCCAGTCCTGATTCAGAATAAGAGTGTTTAACCTGTTGTAGTCGGTCCACCTCCGTGTGAACACTGAGCTATCTGCAATCTTGTCAGCCCAGTAGACTAGCTGGAAATGTAAGAATACATAATCACTGTGCCCAAGCGGTGCACGACGTTCGACACATTCAATCATCAGTTCATCGTCTGTCAAAATTAGATCCAGTAAAGATGGCGTATCATTAGAACGGAAACGGGTGGGTTCAGTGGAATGGTTGAACAATGGATGTGTGTGGAACAGATCTAGTAACTTTGCACCGAAATGACCATCTGGATAAGGACGATCGAACAAATTTGGAAGATTAAAGTCACCCATGATGAGAACATGTGTGTGTGTCTGAAGGAGTACACGATTCAGGTAACTTAGCAATTGTTCATCGTCTTGGTTAGAATTACTCGGGGGGCGATAAATAACTACAACTATGATTGATTCAAAACTGGAAATTTGTAAAGTGCAACTTAAAGTATCAGAGGATTGCATGACAGAAGTAAAAAGTTCAG
>JACCGJ010000222.1:9359-30413 GCA_013407085.1 Atriophallophorus winterbourni | reverse complement strand
GTCATGGTTTCCGTGGCTCAAGAAGGATGCTGAACCTATGCAACGAATCTATCACCAATTAACAAAACTAGTTCTCAGCATCGGAAACAAACCTTATAAAGAAAGGATAGCTCAAGTGAATCTGTTTGACTTTCCCTATCGACTAATCAGAGGAGACCTTATCCTACTTAAAAAAATATTCCATACCCCAAATCATCCCTTACTGGATTTATTCACGCGAAGGGATACGAGAATGAATATGTACTGGTCGTACCCCATTCCCGCCTGAACTGCAGAAGGTATTTTTAGTCTGTCCGCGTCTGTTTTACTTGGAACAGTTTACCTTCTGCCGTTGCTTACTCCACTAGCTTGCATGAAATTAGACGAATTTTAATTGAATTATTCGTTTCTTGAACACTTATATACTGCTTAACCGAATTCCTTATTTTGTTTATACACTTACATTTCAATTTTTACCATCCTATGGTTGTTGTTAAGCTTGTTGCTTTTTAGACCATTAAAAACCTTGAATTACCTTGAATTCTTGGAAAATACTAGTTTTCTTAGATACTCTTTTTAGAAACACGCGTACTATAAATATACCGCTTATTTTTCTGTCAGAGACCTTGGAATACGAAATGGATAAAGGCTGCTTCAAGCTCTCCGTTGTTGAGTAAGCAAGCAGGAATCAGTCTCAACAAGCGTTCGTTGGGATCTTAGACACAACACGTAATATTGATTGTCAAGGTCACACTAAAAATAGTTGTGGCATTTTTTGTGAAGCTGGATTACCAGCGGCCAAGTCGAGCGGTCAACTTACCACAAAAATCATCAGCGAGGAGACCAATTTGTTCTCATCGAATCGGGTCAATTTTTGCAACACCGTGTGGAGCACATTCATGAAGTGGTCGGTCACGATCACAACCATGCTACGTTGGATGCCTTCGAAAAATTCCTCCGTTTCAATGTGCAGTTGTGTCTGTCAAACGAATCGGGAACGGGGTAAGAAGTCGACAGGTAACAGTCGGTAACACGCAGATACTGTTGGCCTACGTTGGTCGATGTTAACCGTGGGTGCACATCACAAACGCACACACGTTAGCGTAGTGAGTTTCAGGAGAGTGTGGTTCAGAGTTGCTTTGCTAACAGTTCCAGCTCTGGCAGAGGGTTTCCTTTTGATTGAACTAGACATTGTTTATCAGCTAGCATTGGGTGTCCGTACGGTTTGTCATCAAGCTACATGACACGGTCAAATGTCCCCTAATCTCAATCAACGGTGTCCAACACGGGGCTTGAGTTTGGATGGGACTATTGCGATCTTGCTACCCGACTACATCAACAATCATGTGTGAACCATTAGGAAATCGGTCACGCAGCACTCTAAGATTGAACGAAACGACGGTTGCTATGTAGAGAGACGGCGAATGCTATGAGGATCTTAATCACGAACCACTTAGAAACAATATCATGATGTCATCTAGATAGATAACGAAGCTGTCTTGACAACCGATGTAGGCTGCGTGTATTCAATATTAATGCTGCTGTTGTTGGTGGTGGTGGTATCTTTCGGTCGATGTCAACTATGGATGTACACCACAAGCACATATCGGTTTCATGCTCAACAGCTCGTCATAAAGCTAAACAGTCTGAATCGGGAGGAACAATCTCTCCCACAGTGATGGACAGTAGTCAGCCGATCGGTGGCAGCTGCATGCCAACAGCATGAGCTACGAAGGAACGAAAAAAACATGAAAATAAACGAACAAAGAACAGCAAGCGCTGTATATTCATAATCAGAACACCATTACATCGGTAGCACGCACTGTGATGAGGTGCTTACACCTCGAATGGAACAGGCATTCAATCACGTTTCATCTGATTATCAATGATCATTAATTCGTAGGTTATACTATACAAACCAGCCTCGCAAAGAATTTAATAGATTTCATCAATCAAACAAAAAACCGAGTTATGATTCCCATACCGCACTTTGGCCAGCATACGGCCGGGGACTCCTCGAACCCGAGCTTCCGTCCGACGCCTGACATAACGAGAACAAGTGTGCCCGCAGCTCCGTGATGGTGTTGAGCATGGTGCAACATTCGACCGGCAATATCAAATCCGTGGTTCGCGAACACTTTCTGGTGGTGCACTCCAGTTCCACGAGGGTTCTGTGGGGCGATTATGTGTGAGGGACATGAGAGACAGCAGCCGCGTCGGAACACGGAACAAAACAAGCAAACATGTCAACACCGCACTAACCTTTTCACCGCTTCTCGGAGCAATTTGGCACAAATCACGCGGACTTGCTCGTCTAACAATTGCGCCTTCGGTTGTTGTGGCCACGCTAGTTCATGAACAAAGTTTTTCAATTTATGCAAACGCCACAGAAGTTCCATCACTGTCTGGCAAGGTCGACCGGATAGAGTGAAATTCTGCTCCTGGGTTCGGGAATCCTTGTAGCCAGGTGGGGGAAATTCGGTGTTTGCCAGATCACACAGCGCGGTGGTAGGTTGAGCATCTGATGGACGGGACGCGGGATACAAATTCGAGTCTGAACCCGTTGGTGGTATGCGTGTCTCAGGAGTGCTGAGGGACTCGTTTTGAGATGGTACAGACCTTGTGGGTAACACTGGGGGATGCATTTTTGCACTCCTTTCCGTGGAGACGTTAGTCACTGAGCGACGCTTGGCTAAAATATGAATGGAATGAAATAACCGGAATTTATCTTGACAATCTGGTAGGTTTTCAAATTGATTTCACAATCGAAAATCGCATTCACGTCATTAATACAATTATTTCAAATTCATTCGTTAATTCAAAATCCGTGCACTTACATATTACAACTGGTTTCTGGCCATTGGCACTCTTACAGTGGAGTCAGTATGATAAGTTTGGATGCCCCTCGAAATAGTGTTGTTGGTAGCCTCCTCTCTCGATGTCGACCATGGATGTACATCACAGTCGCATGAATTTTCATGTTCTACAGCTTTTTGAATGACTAATCAGTCCGATTCGGGAGGAAAAATCTCTCTCGCAGCGCTGGCAATGAAAGTCAGAACTCGGTTGTACTGCATCATTTGCACGCAGGCGGCGTGATCTGCGTTCAGCAGCCAAGAGCTATATATGCTCCTCCCCAGCTTGCAGACGACGCTTTACACAATGCCTCCAAAGTGAGCGGTCAAGAGCTAGTTCTTCCCAACTCGCGGGGTAAATGCCAAGAGCTTTCATCTCTCTTTTACAAAGGTCTTTGTAACGCAAGCGGTCGACTTCCTAATTGCAACTCACCATAGAGTAGATCTTTCGGAATACGACCATTTTCCATTATGTACACATGACCCAGCCACCGCAGGCGGTGCTGACATCCTCTGCTCTTACACTCCATAAACCGGTTTCTGGCTGTTTTCCGTTTTTTGGAGAAAGATTAGGTTCAGTGAGTTTTAGTGTCTCCACTCGATGACAACAAACAGACGGAAACCGGTTGTGGAGTACAAGTGCTGGGGATGTGAGCAGCGCAATACATGAGTCATTTTAAGCAGTTGGCATAGAAACACACGGTGATTCTCTAGCTGAACATCGTGGTTCCTCGTACGAACCCTATTTAACAATTGCTTTCAAGTAGTAAATAAAATGATGATACTGGGAGCCTGGTGTTCATCAGATTGACACAGCTGACTTTCAGAAGTGGTAATCCATAGATTTTTCTTATTTCCTCCTTTACAATCGACCAGTACATGGATAACAAATTATTTCTGGTTTTGACCAACCGACATTATGATATGATGTTAAGAAAACGGGGTACACAGCGATTAAGCTCAAAGCTGACGAGACTATGATGTACTCACCGATCGATCAGTGCCAATATCGGAAATCGATATGATTAAGAAGGCCTTGTGTCTTTTTTATCCGGGAATCGAGCAATAAACCGCTTCGTCCTTCTTAAAAACTTGCTCGCTTGTTTGTTAAGCAAATTAAAAGGGTCGTTCGATAATTTACATCCTTTTCGTTTTTACAACATTTTGTTTCCATAGGCGATTGCAACAGAACACGTACTGAGTACACCGATTAACATCACAGTGCAATTCAACTTGAATACATTTCTCGATTATACGTTTTTTTCGTACGAGTTCCCTCTTTTGAATTCCCTCGAGTGTCGAATGAAGACCTGTTCACTTAATTACACAAACAGCCCCCGCGTTTTATGATAAACGACGTCGGTCAAGACACATTAAATTAAAATTTATTCCCATTCGTATAGCTGTAGACAATTTTTGCGATACATTTCGACATGCCTGGAATCATCATACAAAATGTGTATGGGATTATTAATGTTGAAACCCGTGGAGAATTTCCCGTAGTGATTCATTTTAGTGTTGCATAGATTTTATAAATCGACAAGACCATCATATGGAACATCTATTCAGTCATTTAAAAAGGATTTCAGATCAGGATTTATTTGCGTATTATGATGCATGGCAGACAAAGTCACAAGCAAGCCGGCGTGCTGATGTCGCTTCACCCGTTCACGAAAGTTATTGTAGGAATCGAGGTGTAGATACCTCATTCCGATATGTCTGTAACTAATCTTTTAATGGTTCCATAGCTTTTTAGGTCAAGTCTTCATTCATCTCTATCTCCTCCTGGAGGATGAGTCGGCTTCAATGAAGAGTTTTGGGAAATAGGGTACAAAGCAGCGTCCCCAGCACCACTCGGCGTTTGTTTGAGTCAGCTTCACTAGCCTTTGCACAACCAAGTGCGGCCTGCAAGGCAGCAGGGAGTTGCCAGAAAGAGGTGGTGTGCACCAACTAACCGTTCCAGATTTTTCCTCAGGGTTTTCTCTCGAAGCCTTTCCCGCGATCGGGTATCCCGAAAGGCAGCGGAGGTTTAAAATCAGGGTTTTCCTTCTCCTAGATGAAATTCCCTCCGAGGTTAACGAGCTCCATCTACCCGAAGCAAACTGGTTTTCAGGCACCAGTCACTCGCCCTAGCCCCTTCTCCTGTTGGTGGAGGCAGTTTCGCCGGGCTCGGGGAGCCACTCGAGTAAGCCAGAAGCTGGACTTGGTTGTCAGGGACTATTTGGGACGCAAGCCATATGGGAGCATTTTATATACAGTGGGAGCTTAACCCCACTGCCCCCCGGCTATGACAACGATCTTTAGCATTTCAGTGTGCCATGGTTGTATGGCAGCTAAGCACTTGGTGATGTTTTGCTAAACCTTACAGTCTTTAATCCGTACTTACGAGACGTCATCTGGAACTGTCTGTATGCAAACCCATTAGGCTTAACAACTCGACTCTGTATACACGCGTGCTACTTGATAAAGGGTACTGTTCTAATTTTCCCCGTTAATCTGATTAATCTTTCGTGTTGAAAGTGAAATGTTACCCCAAAACTCCTTCAGTCGCATGCATTCATGACTACTCGACCGGCCCCAAACATATTGAAATCATTTTCTTAAATAATGCCCTATTTATATGGTTTCCTTTTCCAGTATTGGCAACGTTCAAGCGAAATGCTGAGAACTGAATAACTATAATAATTATAAAAAGTAATGCCTGGAAGAACCATCAGTGGATGCAAGCAAAACTGTAATGAAAGTATAATCTCAAGAAAGAAAATTTCGTGGCCAAAAGTTAAGTCAACCTTATCCACCGGTGCCCCGGCGTCCTACTGTCGAACCTTATATGAGCAATTCACCAATCACCAGAAAGATCCACCGGACTGATATTGAACAGATTGGCTCAATCGATGATCAAGCCAACGAGACATAAAAATGGACCAATCAAATTTCAATAAAACGATGCCACCAATAGGATGAGCGCATGACTTACACGTACTTGTCACGTGTGCGGCGAAGGGCAACCAATTTTCTTTCTGACACCCGGCGATCAGGGCCTGTTCAATCGAGTCGGCCATAAGTTGAATGTATTGATCGACCAGTGGAGAGAAGCGATTGGCTAGATTTTGGTGAAAATTTCCTTGACAAAGATTGGCTAGAGGAAACAAGAGAATGTGCAAGAGATGTGACCAGAATAATACATTCAATAATGGAATTAGCTCTTGTAAAATGCTCGAAGCTTACTAGGCAAGGTTACTCGTGGTCGATCGGTAAAGTTTAAATTATGACTAGATTTGTCAGACGGGGAAATAGATTTGAGGACACATTTTGGAGTGCAACTTACGTGCTGTTGCTCACATACTTCAAAGTCATACTTAACTTTAGATTTCGCAGTGTTTGCCCTCCTAGAGTGGTGACAGTAAAATTAGTTTTAGTGAGTCAATAAACAGGGGAGAAGTAGTAAACTCGGAGGCGACTCTTCAATAGGCTTCGTACGGGAATAGACAGGTGCAAAATGGATAAAGACGATAGACGGACGCGACAGACTAAAACCCCGTCTCGTAGGTGAGCTCATGATACCTGTACCGCTTTGTGCCCATAAAAGCGGAGATGTGCACTAGCGAGTTTTTAAGGAAACACTGCATCAAGCAAGCGATCTTGTGTATGAAGTTTTTCAACAAAAACGGTTACGGGGATATTCCCTCGACTAATATCAACTCACCATCATCGAGTAAATAATCATTGAGCAATTGAAAGAGGTCAAACACGTCCCAACAACAGTCCGGAAGTTGGTCCAACAATTCGAACAAGTCCATTTGGAAAAGCGACCAAAAGTTTTCCGCGTGAGCGATGAACAAGTCGCTGAACCACGAGAAGGACTGTTAAGGGAGGTAAGGAAAAGGCTGAAAGTCGAAGTTAAGAACGTAGATAGAGTTGTGATAGTGTTTTTGCTGAGTCTGAATTGGTTGTTGTTGTTATTACCAAACTAGATGACACCATCTACAAGACATAGTTCGAAATGACTTGTGATTGTGAGCTAAAGCATTCGTCCTTCCACTTATTCGGCTTATCCAATTGGTGACAGCCAGTAGAAGGCATTCCTGGTAGGAATTCACGCGCCAGCCAAGCGTTACCTTTGGCGATTGTCTCGGAGTTGTCCAGTCAATAGTGCTCACACACAGCTAAGTAATAAACATATAGTCGCGTAGTTAACCCTCAACCCATTGGAACTCGGTGGAGAGCATCTGAACAGCATCCACACCCGGAGAGATGACGTTTTTTTAAATGATGCGCCCAAACAAAACATCCACTCTAACTTTGCTATTCGATGGGGGGAGAAACGAGATAAATAAAACTACGAAACGTCCTCGAAACAGATCAGTCCTCACCTCGGCGTAATGTTCTTCGTTCTGCTTCAACACTTCAATACACAATTCAGCCAAATGGAGCAATTCACGAATGCGTCTCCTGCTGGTCTCCATACCTTTGAAGAACAACGCGTAGTGATGGGATTTCTCGCATTGTAATCATTAAAAAAGAAACAAAGATATACGATGTCTTACCTTGCACACGAATTCCAGAAGTAGCTGGAAAAGGAATAAAACGGTTGTGTCTAGGCACTCAAAAGTGGATTCTCAGGCATTAAAGCAATTTACAGAAATAGATAGAAAAATAAAGATAAATGTAAACACATTTTATTGTTACTCACTTCAAACCCCTAGCGATTTCGAGCTGTTTGCTTCGGTTACTTGAAGACAACAAGATTTGTTTCAAAAGGCCCGAAGGGCCGGTAGGCAAAAACCGCATGATTAACTGCCATAGAACGGTGAGCAAATAGAAAGTCAGGACTTGAACAGCTACGCAGTCGGTAGGGGATAAGGTACCTATATGTCTTGAATCAGGTTTTATGGACGCGATATCAGCACGACAGCTTCCTTGATGCTTGGAGAGCCGTACATCATAACAAGCTTTCCTCGACACCATACAAGTTTAGCTAGGCACTCCAAGAAGATGGCAACATCAAGATCGCTATTGAATACGGTTGGAATTCGTATTCAACCGTATTCTTGAATCTTGAATCGCCATTGAATACGGTTGGAAGTCGTATTTCTGATTGCGGAGTCTGATCGCGTGGATTCCAGTAGGGTGGTGAGTCGTCTCAACTACAAACAGCGCAGATAGCAAGACTTTTATCAGCTCAAGTCATGTCTGGCGAGCGGCGAACATTCAGACATAAGAGGGAAGGCAACCAATTCGAAATGTGTTCGCTTCTTCATAATTCGGAAGCACGTACCATCTAAATGAGTCAGAGCCACAAGCACTGGGCATTGCGTTGAGGTAAGCACCATCTAATGTGGTAAAGAGAGGTCAGAACGGCACAGAATCAAGAACGAGACCATTTCGTAACTTTAGCTGACCACATACCGATTCGTATCCATCAATTCTTTTTTTCTAATTGAAACGCAGCAGTGTTGAAAGCACACTTACATACGGTTTGGTTACTCATCAAACGCGTACCTTGTATGCTGGCATATTCGCAAATTCTTTCGTAATTCAAAACCGCAGCATTCCTGAGGCATGCCTTGACGGTATTCCGCACCAGATCGGCCGAGGCAGGTTCGCCGGTTTCCTTGGTCAAGACCTTGATGAGCAGGGTGATGGAATGTAAAGAGAAATACTCGTAGAAAGCGAATTCTTCGAAATACCACATAGGTTGGTATCATCACGCTCGTTGCGAAAAATATTTAGTGGATCAGAGAAAAGTATATCAACTTGCCAACGTGTGTGACGAATGACGAGAGTGACAAAATTTAGATTGTTACAAAATAACGGGGATTCAAGGATTTCTGGTTAAAAAAGTTAATATTTAACAACACCACTGAATTACGGTATGAATTAAAATGTGAAAAATATAATAGTATAAAAGGAATAGAATAGAATATCAAATGTAAGGCTCATAAATGATATTCCTTTGCATGTGTAAATCCAATTTCGCTTTAAACACCACCAGGCAAGGAGAGTTCACCACATGTTGGGGTAGGGAATTCCCAAAAAATATAACACGTGTGGCGAAAAAATGGCGCCGACAATCAATACGGGAACTTGGGACGTAAAGGGATAATGTATGTCCGCGTGTCACTTTCCCATCACACACATCAAGCAAGTGTTTTAGTGGATGTACTCCGGTAGATACAATTCTATAGGTCAGAATAATATCGCGTCGTATCCTCCTTTGGGTAAAGTCACATAGACCCAGACTTCGCAATCTTTCGGTGTACGTAATATTGCAAAGACCCATCACTAACTTTGTTGCTGTGTAATAGATTTTATCAAAGAGAACAATATCTTTTATCAGACAGGGATCCCAGACCAATAACGCCTACTCCATCGTAGGACGAAGTTAGATTTTCATTATGCTTGGTAACGTTACCAGCGAGAATCTTCCAAATATTCTTCGAAAGATACCTAACAATCTGCTGGTTAGTCGATATATATTCTGGCAGTGCACCGTGCTCTTCAAGTTTCCACTAATCCATACTCCAAGCTCTTTATCCAACGAGATGCATGTCTAGTTTTCAGTTCCTAAGGAACATTCTTTCCAAGTTAGAGAATCTTACTTTTCTGTATGTTGAATGTCATATCATTCATGGCCGCCCAATTCGACAAGTTGTCCAAATCCCTTTGCAATTTCTCACAATCATCTGCAGAACTAATTTGCGTCCAAATTTTCATATCATCAGCGAACAGGACCGTTTTGGATGATATGAGGGAGGGTAAATCGTTTATGTATATTAGAAAGATGAGCGGGCCTAGCACGGATCCCTTTGGACTCCGCTGGTGGTTTTGAACATTTGGGATAACACAATATATTACCTAAAACTGGTTCTGAAAGGAAAGGTTTACAAAGAATTGTGTTATGTAGGTAGGTAGATAGGTTCTCGATTTAGGTGTTTCGTCTTCGCTCTCTTGGTGTTAGGCCCGAACTAATGTCTCAATTTACTCACCCTACTGCATCTTACCTCCTCTCCCTTGCAACTTTTCACGCTCTCCTTTCGAAAGCAAGTAAGCCTGGAATCAATGATTATTTTGCACACAACGTTTTATTTGTTGCAGCCACAGTTAAATCATATGAATGAACAAATTAACGCAAATCCAAATCCAATTGAATTGATAAAAATAACCCGTTTTGAAGCAACATTTTCCAGTTTTGATACACATTTTTCCTTGAAACGTTTCGATACATATTCCTCGGTTTGCATTAAGATTTTACGATTGATGGCAGAGAGGCATACAACGGAGCTTTTAAGTGAAAAATACATATCAATTCAATTCAATTCAATTTTAATGGTCTAAAAAGCATATAGCTTGACAAAAACCACAGAAAAATATGGGAATTTACAAATAACATATCTCAGTAAAAACGGGTTT
Source organism: Atriophallophorus winterbourni (assembly GCA_013407085.1). Classification (NCBI taxonomy): domain Eukaryota; kingdom Metazoa; phylum Platyhelminthes; class Trematoda; order Plagiorchiida; family Microphallidae; genus Atriophallophorus; species Atriophallophorus winterbourni. The sequence goes on along the minus strand of JACCGJ010000222.1, from coordinate 20,166 downwards.
TGTTTGCTTACTAAACAGTTCGGGAATCAGGTAAAAATCCAAATGATAGAAACTGTTTTCACTCAGTGGAGTGGCACATGTATGTCCATGGGGTCGAGATGATTTGACGTGTGAGTTCAAAGTTATTAGGTTGTGGAATACATAGTCTCAATGTTCGGGTGGGTCGACAGGAATTTGTCTAAGCTGGATTCGAATATGTCCAAGTTGGGTGCATGTGCAACATTCGAGGGTAGGGAGTTCCAAGTGAAACATACACGTACAGAATAAAAATATCTTCGACAGTTCAGTCGCGAGTCGGGATATAGTACTGTGTACTCATGACTCCGGCTGGTTCTTGGTGGTTGTCGTGTGAATAGTGTATCAAGGGGATGGCTGGGGGTATGCAATATGTTAAACATTAGGATCAGATCACCTCTAAGACGTCGGTAAGGAGAGTCGAAGAGGTTGAGGTTTGCAATACGATCTTCGTATTTTTTGTGCTTTAAGCCGCACACGAGCTTCGTGGTCCGATGATAGATTCGCTGCAAGAGATTGATGTCTTTCTTTAACCAGGGTGACCAAGCCTGAACCGCATACTCCATGGTGGGCCTCAAGGATGCAGAGCAAATTGAACAGTAGCAAAACTCAAATCACAGCCAACATGACGCTCGTCGTGTTGCGATTCAAGTGGTAAAAAGAGTTGCGAAAAATGTGTTTCTTGCTACGGGACTTTGGGTCGATCAAATCTTTACACTTGCATTGAGGCATTGAGGTGGTAAACTGAACACCTGGATGTCAAATGCTCAGAAGAGTTCGATGCCCCGAAACGATGTACCATCTACGGGGTTCGCAGGTGGGTACGTGAATGGATTCCTGTTAGGAGGGCACCTTCTCAACGAATCAAACAAACTCGAGTGCCTGAGGTACAACATGGCTTACAAAACAACACGTTCTCTCCGTTGCGAACTTTGGTCGATCAGGCACTCGGGGTTGCTTGATTCGTTAGGAGGATGCCCTCCTAACAATTCTAACCTTGGACGATCTCGCCTCCGACGGACTGGCGTGATTCGAGACATCGAAGTAGCCAACGTATCTACCCGCAGAGCTAACCGCACAACAGTGAGTAAATAAGTTGGGAACGACATCTCACGATGTACCTGGAGTTGCATTCGAAAATCTTCACGAGTTGCTCCATCATGCATGGTTATAAAAACTGATGAATATGAGCGGAAAGGTTTCCTTAAATTGTCTAGCTGATAGATGTCGTTCTCTGATAGTTTCGTGGCGTTGGATAGCCCCATTAGACCGCAGGATTGCCGAGGAGATTTGCACTCAGGAAACAAAATGGGTGCCTGTTTGGGATGGTTAAAACATCCTCCGATACTGCTATCAAATCGCTTCCCATACCGCAAGCGAAACAGTCGACGCCCGCACATTGTTCTTCAGACTCTGCTCTGCATAAAGAAACGCTCGGATAAGTATATTCCACTTAGCAGTCACTCTCAAAAACTCAAACCTAAGAGGAATGATCCCTTCGAGTTTACAAATTAAAGCCAACATGTAACAGTAATTAGTAATAACAAAACACAGCTCACGATAAATGAATCCAGATGAAATATCATCACCTATTCGCGTTCATTGCTACAATGCTACGAAAACAACGTTGAAAATAGCTTACCCGTTCCAACAACAAAATCGTCTTTTCCAAAGCACCTTCGGGTCTGCCAAACGGGAAACAATAGCGAAACTCGGTAATCTGCTTCTCCAGTAACGACATCAAACGGTCCTTGATGCTTTGGAATTGATCTCGTTCCATCGCCAGGACGGTGTGCACAGCTTGGTCGTGATGACTGCAACACAATTGATGCGAGAGTGTTTTCACGATGAAAATGGTTACAAATGATGATAGAGTAGACAAGTAGCGCTTGTATGCCACTGTTGGGTAAGGTTGGTACGACCAACCTGTTCAATCACATGAGCCCCCACTCATGTAAACTGGGTTTAAAACCCATGACCAAGAATATAAAAACTCATTTGCATGCATCTCCATCACACACACATGGTCATGGGTTTTAAACCCAGTCTACGTGAGTGGGGGTTCATGTGATTAAACAGATTGATCGTACCGGCCTTATCTAACAGTGGCATACAAGCGCAACTTGTGTACCATTCTTCCACTGTTTCAAGCGCATGCAGATCCTGATCCTACTGTCCCTACTTGATGAGTGCAAACAGCACGAAACCGGTCGTAAGGTGTGTGTGATGGAGATGCATGCAAATGAGTTTTTATATGGATGATAGAGTAGCTTGCTTCTGTAATTGCTAAAACCTGGAATTTGAGCGTTTAACAAATGCCAAGAGTGCGCGTGAGGAGCAGATTTAAAAACAACCTTTAGGGATAAAAGATGCTTTTGAAAACTTGTAGCTCAGGTACCGGATTTAAATGTCATAGTTGTTCTCCGAGCTGGTATGGTTGATTGCGGACGTCTCGTCATCAAACTAGATGACACCATCAGCGAGACTTGTTTCGAAGCTCGGGTACAACTATGACCTACAATAAAAGATGCTCACTTGGATGCACGATCGGTTTCATGCTGTTTGAACCCATCAGGTAGCGACAGTAGGATTAGGATTCGCATGCGCTTGAAACAGTGGAAGAATGGTAAACAATTTGAGCTTGTAATCCACTGTGGGATAATGTTGACACAACCAACTCGTTCAACCACATGTAGATGGCGTACTGTCCCTATCTGCTGGGTTCAAATAGCACGGAACCAGATCAGGAAGTGTGCGTGTGTGATGAAAATGCATGCCATTGCAGCCTTTTCGTTCAAGCCAATGAGTTTAACTCCCGCTACATGAGTTTGAGCAGGTTGGCCGTGCCAAATGTTTTCGACAGTGGCATACAAGCTCAACCTGTGTGTGCATCTTTATTATCATCAAGGACATCGTTACACGGAGGGTAAATACAGCAAGCTTAACAGACACAATCACAAGGTATTTAAATCTTTAACAGGGCAAGATATAGTAGGACATAAACAATTCATAGAATCATTGCAAGATTATGGTAGAAACACATTAAGATGAATTCTATGTATGTATGAAAGCACAAGCTTGTTCCAGACAAAGTGCCGCGCAGCCAGAGACTGCACATGGGCTAAGATACTGTCAGGTTGCCCAGGCCTACACCCCGAATCAAACACGTATTCAGTCAAGTGTTGCACACGAGTCGAGCGACACCAACATGACAATCTCGTTGCGGATTATAGTTTGATGCAAGATTTTCTCGCAACATCACTGAACAACATACAAGATTAATCAAGTGCTACAAGGAGAAATCGGCAGTGAGAAACTTTTGACTATTATACGCGAATGCTATTCGTCGCGAAGTCCGATCGTTTGGACCCCAAGAAAGCCCGGCTGCCCAGCTTGTTTCATTGTACAGACTTTCATTCATCTAAGCCAGGGTCTGACCACTCTTACAATGACTACTTTTCGAGTTTGTGGTGGCAAACTAAACGGAACAATGAATTTCCTACCATATAGTCGAATCAACAAAGTTTACGCCTAAATTGAGGTAAGGCAAGTAAGGAGGGGCATTCGGTGAAAAGCAGCGAAGAAAAGTACGTGACCATGGACGTACATCCCAAGTGCATGATGGCTACGTGCTCCACTGCGTTTCAAATCGCTAAACAGTCCGTTTCAGGAGGAACAATCTCTCCTGCTGCGCTCACGCCGATAGTCAGTACTCGGTGGATCGATACCAGTTGCAGTCTGATAGCGTGATCTATGAGCAGCAGCCGAGAACAGTATCGGCTCATTCCCAGTTTAGACATGACGCTTTACACAATGTACACAGTGGTGTCCGGTCACTTAATCGTCTGACAGACATTTAATCACCAAATCACTTAATCCCCACGGAAGGTATTTAAGATAAGATTTAAGATTAGAAGTTATTTAAATGTGTGCAATGACCCTTCAATATAGTACAAGTAGCAAAGGTCGAAGTACATTAATTTACATGGAAAACGAGTTTTGGCTCGAGAAACAATCAAATAATGGCAATATTAATTGGAGCATACGGCCTTAGTTCTTCAAGAAAGAGCGGGGTGTTCATATCAAACAGAATAAGAATTATGCTGAGATATGCGACAGGACATCTCGAGCAATTCAGCGATACTCAACTACGGAAAGATTGACATTCTTAAAATCAATTGCATATCTCTCCCGCTAAATAAATTCATTCTTCAGAAGTTATCAAACTGGGGATTAATTGACTGGGGAATACACGTAGTCACTCAAGTTGCCTCGCAATACCGCACTCAAGATTTGACTGTCAGCGCCATTTCTTCTCTGTGCGTATCCGCCTTCTATGGAATGCACTACCGCACGACGTTGTGAATGCAAACAACATTGGATGCTTTTTAAAGCAAAACTAGATGCATATATAAAAAAACCACATAATCGGCCCACTGCACGGATACTGTGCATGGCAGCATTTCTGTGCTGACGCGGCTAACATCGTGCTGAAATTGTTTGGCCAACGGCGTGAGCGCTATGCGCTTAACACGTTGGAGGTCTCACTACAATTCTAGTTCTTATTCCCCCCTCATATCTGTCTAGGCTGGGAAAACTGGCAGTCTCTGACTGTGCGGGCACTTTGCCTGGATCGGCTTGTGCTTTCATTACCTTACATAATCGGCCCGGGGGGTCTGTTGTTTGGTATTTGAATCCAACATGAACCCAGACAAACATGCAACAAATGGTGTTTGTACATATTTCTTTTTGTAATAGTTGCATTCAATTGGTACAGTAAAAGCAATAGACTTTTTTCACAAATTAAAATCTTGATTCTTGACTTGGTGATTAAATATCTGGGGATTAAGTGTCTGACGATTAAGAGACAGCAAACCGTACACAGTGCCTCCAAAGTGAACGCTGAAGAGCAATTTCATCCAAACTCGTAGGTTCAATGCCAAGAGCTTTCGGATATCTTGTGAAAATGTGGCTATGATGAAATTCTATTCAAAGCGGTTGTAAACATGAACACTGACCGGTTGTTAAATAGTTCACTTTTTAACCTCCGACAGCGTATGTTTTAGTGATATTTTCACTCCGCGTTGATCACATTGCAGACATTTGCGGCCGTAGTGCATGAGCAGATATTTCGAACAAAACATTGAAGTATATTTAATGTATGAACCCCACAAGGCAATGAAGATGAGAAAGACCATTAAGAAATCTACGAAACTGGCAGTTGCGAATTGGAAGCGCAACTCATTGCAAACATAACGGATTCGGATCAGTAATTTCTCGTTTGCTGAGAGTGATTTCGTCATACAAATAGTTGAGGAATTATTATTATTTTCCTCAAAAACTCATTATAACATTTAAAATCATTTAATTTATGATTCTCGATTCTGATTGGTCCATTTGTCGGCCATATTGTGTTTCGCCAGAAACAGTGCATAAATACAGACGAGCCACAGCCTAATGGCCTTTGGTTCAGAGACGGTAAATCTATTTGCCTGAAGGGTCTGCCTTTGTTCTTGTTACGCGTAGTGTTGGGTTTAGTCAGTCAATAGGTTAAGCATTTGGGTAATTCTTACTTGGGTTCTACTCTGGTAATATATAGCACAAATGTAACTTTTCTGTCACCGTCTATTTGTGCATTGTAGTCAGGGATTTCGACGTGTTACGAGTGCAAAAAACAAAAACGATTTGCTATTCTAAAGGACAAACGTTTATCCAACAAGAAACAATGGATAACTTACGCTTTGCCCGTAACGTGATTCGCACACAGCGAATAGCTCATGTGAATCAAATCTGGATCGATGCGTAGACCATGCTCTGCCTTGTCGAGCAAATTGTCCAAGAAGGCCAAATGTCGCTGGCACTCACGGATCCCGTATCGAGCGGTGTATTCATCCAGCAATTGTTTCTGCCCCGGGCTCAACCAACCCAGCGAGACGAAAGAATCCTATTTGTGAGGGGAATTCAGAGAGCTTAGTATTGGTAAACTGTCCGATTAATGTCAGTACATGCCTGAATTCGGCGATCCCCTTTGGATAACACGGAACCCATGATAGAGTAATATGTACCATCGGGGATATATACAATAAGTTCAAGTATATTTAAGCAGTGGAAAGCGACAAAAATTGGCGGATTTGACGTTTGAATTCCCTTAACAGGGAGCAAGACAAGTGGTATGAAGTGGTCAATTGGTCACGGCTAGCTCTACAGATAAACCTCCCAACACTGTCTGGATTCCAATCGCATAGGAGTGGAGTAGAAATTAGGTGCAGGGCCCCTTCACGACCGCGAATGACATGATTTCGATCAGGTATGTTCTTGTTGCACCATCTACTAATAGTTTTGCATCCAAATCACTGGAGGGATCAGCCGGTTTCATTGATGTTTTGTTCGCGCGAGAGATAATAAAATTAAATATTTTGGGAACGTAGTGAAACTGTTTTTCCTCAGATCACATGAGGCGCGTACGAGCGAAGCTCACTAATTTCGGTACATTCAAGTTAAATGGAAACGAAGAGGGACCGCCAGCAATTTACCTTTTGGGGCGTCACCCCACATTATGGTTTAGCGGACACCTTCGGCTCAAATAAAATATGTTCTACTGCTCTTTTGCACCATACACCTATCGACAGAGTGATTTCTAGCTACAATTCAGGATCTGATCTTGGTTGTCAGGTTGTTTGAGACGCGTGCCGTTTGGGTATGGCTTCTACGAATGAAATTCACTTCAAGTAATCCAAAGCAAAATAGTTTTACAGTAAGCACAGATTAAATATCGGGGTAAATAGAAAAAAAGACAAAAAGAAAAAAAGAAAGAAAAAAGAACACAGATTGATTTGTCAGTATGGAAAGTCAGCTTATGTACTGAGGTGCGAGGTCGGATTTGATCAGCATATACTGGTCAGGTTCAGCCTTGAACATGTTCAAGCTTGATGCACAAAGGATGTGTGGGGCAAAGAGTTCCACATAAAACAAACTCGGACAGCAAAGAAAAACCTTCGACAATATGATCTAGAGTGTGGAATAATTAACTTGTAGCCCTGCGATCTGCTAACACGTGCGTCTTGCCGATGAAACAGGTGTTCAAGTGGGTGATCCACGGTATGTAGAATGTTGAACAGCAGGATCAAGTCGCTCCTGAGACGGCGTTACGAAAAGTCAAAGAGGTTTAGAGTTGCAATCCTCTCATCGTATGGCCTGTTGTATAGCCCGGTCACCAGTTTTGTAGCGTGGTGGTATACGCGTTGCAGCAAAGCCGTCCTTCTGTAATCTGTCGGCCATGCTTGAACAGGGTACTCCAGATTTCAGATGTTGATTATCCGTTGGATTACCTGCATTGTGAAACTACCGAAGATCCTTCTGAGCAGTGCCAAGGTTTGGTAGGACTTTTTGTATACCACACAACACTATCGTGAAGACTTCAAGTTACTGCTAATCTACACACTCATGTCTTTTTCTTCTGTGACCCATGAAAGTTGCTGAGATCCCAGAAAGTGTGTGAATTCAAAGAATTTACTGATGCTTGCCGGTTACCTTTTTGAATTTTGAATGGTTAGTTGTTCGGTAAACACATCGTATGTTTTTGAGAAACATGGTTCTTACTGTTTTCTTTAGAATCATAGATTATCGAAAATGAGGAAGGATTACAGCGAGAATATACGACCACGAGATGGAAGTTGAACACATGACTGCTTAAATCATTCACAGAAATACGAGAGAAGCATCAACGCTTCACGGGAAGCTGGTCATGTCTGAAGCTAAGCTGTGATTAATTTCTACCTTGCCAAAAATGTTGTTGGCTTCCTTCAGTCGATGTCGATCATGGATGTACATCACATGCGATTCGAATGAATAAACAGTCCGATTCGGGAGAAACAATCTCGCCCTTAGCACTCAAAGCGATGGGAAATTCTCGGTCGATTGGCGTCAGTTGCACACTGACGGTGTGATGTACGATCCGGAGCCAAGAGCAGTCCCTGCTCTTCCTCAGTTTGGAGATGACACGTTATACAGTTACCCCAAAGTACGTCCCAACTCGAAGTGTCTAAGTCTCCAGCATCATATCTCTTTTGTAAACGTTTTGTACCGCAACTACCGCCTGCACGAAGAAAGTAATCAGGTGATCATTCATGTTGTGGGATAAAATTACCTGTGCCCGCGCGTCAACAAATCGTGATTGAAGCTCGGTGAATAATTCCAGCTGATTGAACTCGTGCGCTGGTCTGGTGGCCAAATCTTCGATTCCGAAAGGCTTGTTGATTTCAGCCGCTGAAATAGGACAACAATGGAATTAGTACACGGCCAAGGTCTGAAAAATGTTAAAAGATAGCATAGACAGTTAAAAACCCTTAGTAGTAACCTTTCCAAAGTCGGCGCAGCGCGTCTTCCAGGCTGGTGTCCCCGCGATCAGATATCGCAATGGCTAGTTACGCTTCAGTATATGTCCCGAAACCGTGTTCAATGGCGGTCTTGCACTAAGCACCTTCTTGGAGTGTTTGCTTAACCTTGTATGTTGTCAAGCGGAGTGACTAGAAAAGCTTGTTATGATGTATGACAGTGAAAGCCGCAAGGAAGCTGTCAGGCTGATGTCATTCTACTCGTTCACGAAACTTGTTTGAATGCATGTTCCATTCGAGGTGTAGGCACCTCTTCCCAGTTTGTCTGTGCTTACCCTTCTATAGAATCCGTAGCTATTTAAGTCCCACCCTTCCCCCTAGTTTGAGATTTTTTGTTTTTCATGGTTGTGTGGCCGTTAAGAATTCGGTACGTGCTACCGGTGTAATGCTGTCTGTGATGATGATGAAAGATGTTTCTGACCGAGCGAGTAGTCGTATTTATTGAAACCACATTTGAAAAAAACAATCGGTTAGAGAAGCTTTTGGAGTAACGTTTCACTTCTGACACAGAAGCGTTGTCAGACCCAGGGCATGGTCAGAACAGGGAACGTCATTGAGTAGCACTCCAGCCATCACTTCCAATTGGTCCTAGGGGTGTCAAAGACAAGATCAATCAACCTATTCACTCAACACAGCGTGAAATCCTAGGTTTTTCAAGTTGACGTTGGTTGGAGTCATGTGCAAATTGCAAATTGCAGGTTGATCGGACTGACGTACATAGAAATACCCGTATATCGGCAACTAGGTCTTAGTTTCAGTTTATTACGAGTACCATTAGAGTAGCCGGGTTACAACTGTAAAAGACAGCTGTACTACGCCTTATTCTCTCTGGTAGTATCTCGGTAGTGCCTCTTAGCTGCCTGATTCTTGGTTACAGAGCGTTAGAATCTGTAAGATCTTTGTTCAGATTGCAACTGCGTTACCAAAACGTTTGTCCTCGTGAAATCTTGAAATTTAATTTACGAACTGGCTGTTGATTGATCCTCACAGCCGCGTAGAACAGAATTGGCGCTATTTTTGATACAGAATAGGGATCGGGGAGTCATCAGAGATGTAGGTTATAGCGATTGTGCACTGCACGAATATATATATAGACAGGACAGCAGGTTGTTAGGTATCTTTCCAATAAGATTTGGAAGATTCTCGCTGGTAACGTTACCAAGGTTAACGAACGTCTACCTTCGCCCTACGATGGAGTATGCGATAGAGGTCTGGGCTCCTTGGCTGCGAAAAGATATTGCTTTCTTTGATACAATCTATCACAGAGCAACAAAGTTAGTGATGGGTCTTTGCAATGTTCCCTATACCGAAAGATTGTGACTTTACCCAAAGTAGGATACGGTACGATATTAGTATTATCTATAAAATTGTGTCTACCGGAGGACATCTACTAAGCCACTTGCTTCATGAATGTGATGAGAAATTGAAACGTGAATATACCTTATCTCTCTAAATCCTGAGGTCACGTATTGATTTTTGGCACCATTTTGCCGAACTTGCTATTCCCTACCTCAACTTGTGGTGATTTTAAATCGAAATTGGACTTATACAAGCGAAAGAACGTCGTTCGTGAGCCTTAGATGTGATATATTCTACTCGTTATATACTATATATATTTTTAAAAATTTTCATTCATGTCGTAATCCTGTGGTTTTAAAGTATCAACTTTGTAACCATATATCCTTGAATCTTCGAAACACCGTGCTACACTGCTCGCCAACAATGCCGAGCTTGATGCAAGAATACACTGCAGTGCCCTCTTGTCTAGGTCCAGGCAGCCTGCTTATAACTGCGTCCATGAGTTCGCATCGCTCTGCCCGACGCCAATCTTCTTACTTTATACGTGTGCAAGTCAACGTGTTATTGTAACGAAACGTATGCTTTGGAACAGTCTTTAACATGAACTGAAGTTCTACGATGTGCTTGAGTATACAGTGTGACACGACTAGTCATTACCGCCAATCTATTCAAGAGATTCCACGTAGTTCCAGCCAATTCTCTTTTGAGTTCTTCTTGTGAACTGAACCTTCAGGGAGGACAGGATTACGCCACAGAAAGCACCAAAATCGAAACGGCTATACAGCCTACCCAAGAATTTGCCTTATGCTGTAGCAGAAATGCAGGACAGATCCACGTAATCTGTGAGTGCATTCACGCAAGGAGACTTTGAGTAAACAAGATACTGTTTTCAATTTCACCCAGATTTATAATTGCAATTCCGAAACCTGGTAGCATACGACAAACCTAAGTGACAGGGTAGACACAATCGCGTTCCGTGACTTATCTCGTTTTGGACAGCCCAACACAGCGGGAGCAATTTGCCTATTGTCTTATTGTCATTTCTAATTATGACTCAGATAACAAACGATCGATAACGGGTTGGGTTTGGATAACTCGCA
>JACCGJ010000221.1:60488-75464 GCA_013407085.1 Atriophallophorus winterbourni | reverse complement strand
ACTTAGTGGTGCACCTATCTTTCCAATATGATGTTTCGATGCACCTAGTCTAATTTCTCGCCGGATTATTCTGCGGCCATTTTCCCAACGAGTTTTGACCGTGTTCAACATATCATTCCGCAAGAACGTTATTTTAAGAGGCTTAGGACCGATGGTGTTGGGGGGTTGACTACTACTTAATCATGTTCCCTGCCCTGATTAGCCCCTTTGGTCTGACGAAGCTTCTGTGTCAGAAGTGAAAAGTTACCCAAAAACTGCTCTAACTAATTGCACTCAAATTTCTTTGCAAGATAGGCGTGTGTTTTGTTATTTGTCTTGTGCATAATCAGTGTCAATGATTAATCGGTTTTGTCTTGTGTTGTGGAACTTGTAGGTGAACGCGATTATCGTTGAAAAGTTTCACCTCGGTGATGAATCGAGTCACAATCGATGTGTGCGTGCAACTCGGTTAATGTTGAACCGATGACCCGAAATGTGATAGTTCTTCAGATGTGCGCCAGCTATGATTTCTGGCATCAGTCTACCGTCACACCGCCGCAATATCATTTTGGGCATGCAAATTTAAACTGACCAGAGTCTGAAGGTGATATTGAAGTCTAGGTATACGGAAGTCTTAAGAATAGCGTCCATTGTGAGGTCGTTTCAAATCGTGTTTCTGGGCTTTTGGGTAAGATGCGCCGAATTTTATTAAATCCTTCGCCGAGATCTTTTCCCACAATCATAAAAGCCTACATAAATCCTTGGAGCATGCATCAAAAGCCTAAACTCAATGGCTCAAAAATATAAACTACTGCGTGATAGAATTTATAGTCGTCCAACCAAATATATATTTAGTTTCCAGAAGCTAATATATGAGTAATGAATGCAAAAACGTAGCCACACACCTTCAAGGAAGCCTTCGGAATAATGTGGTACTTACATACAGAACTTAATTGTCCATCAAATCATTTGTTCAAATACTGTGAGTCCCGATGTACGCAGAGCTACTCAACAAAATTAAAAATTCCTCATTTCCGTAATGGCTGTCACCGATATTTTCATTCTGTATGTGCTTGTTTACCCTGTAATGCGCTCTTTGAAACTATAATTTCAGCTCACAGAGTCGGGAAATTAAGGAAACATTTGACAAGGTTTTGTTGCACAGCGATTTGACTGCATCCGCTTATAAACTCACGGTAAGTATTGAACTAGATTATACATGATATTACATGTTATGTGTTTTTCTCTTTTTCAAGATTCAAGATTCAAGAATTTATGGTATAAAAAAGATCGTAGCTGTACAACACCACAGGATATTCGTATAAGGACAATAAATATATATACAAAATAAATTGAGTGATTAGGAAGATCGACAGTTTTGTAGTTACAAAAATGTCATGTATTGTCGCTGTATGATGAAAAAAAATTATTCGTTTGGAAAAAGTTCATGTTATATAAACGGGATGTAGGGTGGAATTACTACGCATAAATATTTCCAATTTGTTCCTGAAAATCCTTTCACTAGATGATTGGACAACATCTGACGGTAGGGAGTTCCATAAGAAACAAACGCGCACCGAATAGAAGAACCGACGGGAGTTCCGGTGGGAATGTGGAATATCAAATGCCAATGGGTGAGTACGTGTGACATGGCTTGACCGGAGGCGAAATAGATGCCTCAGAGGGTGCGCCTTGGCGTTCATTATTTTGTAGGTTAGTATTAGATCGAATCGAACCCTTCTGCGAAGCAGTGTATCCAAATTAAGCTGCTCAAGTCGATTCTCATATGGTAGTTTGCGGAGGCAGCCAACCATTTTGGTTGCTCTGTGATAAATCCTCTCGAGCAGCTTGATGTCCTTTTGTAGCCACGGTGACCAAGCTTGCACTGAGTAATCCATCACCGGGTTAATATACGTATTTATGAGCATGGGGAATGATTCACGGGAAAAATGTCCGAAAATCCGCCGAAGCATACCTAGCATGCGGCTAGCTCGGTTGTACACTGCTTCGCATTGCATGCTATTCTTAAGACTTCCACTAATCCATACACCGAGGTCTTTTTCTTTGGTTGTCCATTCAAGTTGGTTTGATCCAAGGTTGTATGAGAATGGGAAATCTTTGCCTATTTGCAACATTTTACACTTTCGGAAGTTGAATGGAAGTTTGTTTCGCTCCGACCAGCTGTTCAATACATCCAAATCGCTTTGTAAGCGCAAACAGTCCACGATTGACGTGATTCGCATCCAAACTTTAACATCATCCGCAAAGAGAACCATTTTGGCTGTGACAAGTTTCGGAAGGTCGTTGATGTAGACCAAAAAGAGAAGCGGACCAAGTACCGAACCTTGTGGGACACCGCTAGTGGCTTCGATTTCCCCAGACATCACACCATCGATACGTACAGTTGCCTTGCGATCAAGAAGGTAACTTCTCAGCCATGTAAGAAGGCACCCATTAATACCAACATCGTGCAGCTTGCTCAGGAGTATGGAATGGTCCACGCGATCAAACGCCTTTGATATGTCCAAGTAACACGCATGCACGCAACCACCATTATCCACTGCCTGCGTCCAGTCATCCAGTGTCTCCAGTAGGTTAGTCAAGCAAGAACGAGACTTCCTAAATCCATGTTGCTCTCTGGACAGCAAGTTTTGGGCTTCGAGATGACTCACGATTCTTTCGCACACAATTCGCTCCATAACTTTTGAGATAACTGGAAGGAGTGTAACAGGGCGGTAATTTGCTGGGTCAGAACAAGTTCCACCTTTGTAGATGGGTGTTATGATTCTTCTCTTCCAGTCATTAGGTACAACACCCTCCCTCATGTACCATGTATGATGCCATGTTCTTTTGTCATCATTAAAATCTTTGAATTTTGAATGTCGAATCTCATACACAAACTATCGAATTTTGAAGGAACATTTCAAGCGACGCAATAGTAATTAAAACAGCAAATGATTTCATATAAATGGTGTTGAAGGCTTAAATTTCCGAGCCTAGTATCGCCGGAAGTATTCGAAGAAGTAATAAATTGTATGAATGTTCCATTCGCAGAACTGCAAGCGTTCATTACGCAGCAATCAATCATTATTTTCAATTGGCATAAATATTTGACAGGTGATCATTCCTTACTTACCGACGGCATATTCGTCTGGGGTCACCTTTCGTTGATTTGGACCCTTTTGACAACATGTCCATTCGTCAACAATGCTCAAGTTATTGATGATTTTATAACTCGCAAGAGTCGCTTCAATATTGTGTACACGGACTTAAATTGTATATTTATAACTCGCTTGTACTAAAATTGACGGCGTTTTCCTCCTCTCATTTTTTGCGAGCCCGAAAGGTTTTGTTGTAACTAAAACCAAATAAAGATTTCACTTCAACGGGTATGCAACTTATTATATCGTATTCTATTCGCTACTTTGTATTTGGTTGATAATTTAAAGTAACTTAATGCCTTTGGAATTTAGAGCGTAAACGAATGGAAATTTTGACTATCTGATCTGCTAATTAAACAATGACCGTTAAATCGGAACAGTGTATAATAAATAAATTTTGAAAGAATTTGGATTCCCGTTGCAATTCGACAATGAATGTATACTGAAAGTTGATGAATGATTATTCTGCACTGAGGTTCTATAAAGGAACTATAGTAGTTGTGACGAAGAATGTTTGTAATAAATCGGTAATAGCACTTTTTGATGATTACAAGCTTTCTTTTACATAGATACGGTTTCGCGAACAGTCAAATCTTTTTCCAATCTCTTAATGATCCAATTTAATTTATTTTCGAGGACAGAATATACAAATGTGTAACACATGAAGACTCGAAACCCGGACGTCAGCATACGAAAGGTTTCGTAGTGTTCACTCATCCTCAGGTATTTCTTTTCATAAACTCTGATTAGAACCTCATTCAAACTCTATTATAAATCCATTTTGCTATTTTGAAGTAAATTCTCATTAGAAACTTGAAATTCAGCTTTTTGTGTGAACTAAGCTTCGCCTGAAAACATTAGTTTTCAAAACTTAGATTTCATTTCTCAACATACTTCAGCGATTAATGACAATAATTCTAAATCTAGTGATGCAAAATGGAAGTAGTATGGTGTTTTTATCATTGCATATTTTATTTTAATAATCCTACATATTTCGTCATTAATAGCTTTAGGACATACATGTAAATATATACACAATTTGAATACATTATTCACGCCGCTCACTTGTTCTGTAGTCTAATGTGTGATTGCTTCGAATTCGTATGCTGTGTTACGTTGTGAAGTGTGTTCCGGTACGATAATCAGAAGACGTACACAGTTAATAGTGAAATCTCCGCTGGAATCAACCGCTAAAAATGGGCGAGCTCTGAAATATTTATTTTTGAAATTTTCGATCTTACCGTATACGCCTATTTATTTTGAGTTTGCTGTCATATATATTTTCCAGTTACTAAATGAATCTTGAGTCAGCATTTTCTACTACACAATCTGAGGTTATTTTACAGACTTTATGGCACAATGTAGCCTTCCCTTTTTGGTATTAACGACCATCACCTGTGGTTTGCCCAAGTCAAAGCTTTGTTTGTGTCTAACTACGTGTAAACTCAACGATTTCAATTTAATTGTGTAATTGATATGTTGACACCCTCAGTAACAAAGGAGGTTGCTGACTTAATATACAACAGCATGTTGATAATCCGTACGATGCACTTAAACATGCAATTATTTCACGTACTTATCCACTGACGAGCAAAACCCAAAAAAGTTTTTTTCCGGTATAGAAATGGGTGATCCTACACCATCGCAACACCTGCAACACATGATTTAATTACAAGGAGACAAGACCGTGGATGACAAAATCATCCGTAAATTATGGCAGAAGAGACTGACCGCAGACGTCCGCAAAGCCTCGGCCATTATGAGCAATCACAACGTCTCCAACACCTAGCTCGCATTGCAGACGATCTACATGACAACCCTTGCAATGCTCCACAAACTTACGTAAATCACACGACTGTCATAGTTTCTAGAACTTCGATGTAACCGGATTTCAAATGGTTGAAGCCGATGTTCTATAAATTATCTCTGCATCCTCGTAATAATCGACCACACACGCGATCCAACTGTCATGCAAACAGGACAGGAAACCACGAGACCTGGAAGTAGACGCGGCAGCACTGTGGGGCATCACTCACAGTCATCTTTTCTATATTACCGACAGGGTAACTAAAATTAGATTCCTCATCGACACTTGTGATGAAATTAACGTAAACTTACAATCCAATATGGAACGCAAGAACACGTCATCGATGATGTTACAGTTAGCAAACGGCACGAAATTTTATACATTCGGTAAAATATCACTTTCTGTCGAATTGGGTCTCAGACATAATTTTCAATGGATTTTCACGCTCACCATTGTCAGGGTACTGATTAACTGTTCAAAGTCCTTTTCTTATTTTGATCTCTCAGTCAATATACCTAGCGACGCGCCCACTAATTCTCTTCTTGAGGCAAAGCTGAAATCTTGAATAGAGATATTGGAAAATGGTTATCGTTAACTTCAAGAAACACTTAAACCACTTGTAGTAGATACTATTGCCAACGCAATTTAACCCGACATAGATGTTGCTCAAAGCGGCAAAAAGGATGAGAAAAATATGCCAAAAATTGGTGACTGCCTATCTGGGTGTAATGAAGATGGACATCGTCAACCTTGCTTACCGTGTTCCTCAACTGATAAAATGGCGAACAATTTAGCCAGGACTTCCCACCATCTAGTTGGCAGATCCGAGCAACCCAAACAACGCAGCACTTTCAATTATTCAACTAAGACAAATATCGCTCTTTGTGTAATCTGCACAAATTTACCAGAGTCAACAGATACAATTTTTTCAGCAAGACAACCACATAAGCTCAAGGAATGGACTAAGCTCTGTACACACATGGGCTTGAAAGCTTTAGTGCCTACTTCGATGACGCGCTTAACTCGGCATAATGGCTCCCCACACGTAGACCGGCAACACCTATTAATGGATATATTGCGAATTAAATGTGACATGAAAGAAGTCATCCTCAATGCGTATCTACTTACTTTCTGTTCCGGTATGACCTGCCGAGTCTAAGCCGACATCCACTTCTGGGAAAGAAAACGTCAGTCCACTTGTCAAGAGCAGTCTACGTCACGTACTTAAATATTCCTCGATGTCCCCAAAATGTTGATGTAGTATCATCTTCGGAATCAAAGCAACACGATTTGAACCAACGTTATAAATTGTCAATGCGATTGGATCTCGTGATTTAATTGTTGTAGACACTTTTAGAATACCTAGATCCACCAACTACAAAATCAATGGTCACAGTCCTCCAAATATCACTTTTCTAACGACCAACATGGTTATTACTATCAAAACCAACGGGAAATCACACAGTGGAAAATTTTAATCACACGTGAGACTTAGCTTGCCATTAGCGTGTTCTCTCACTAGCACCCAGTGAAAAATCTCAGTCACAGTTTGATAGAAAACTTGTTTTGACAGTCGAAATGTTATTGAAAAAAACTAAAACGATCCGAATCATTGCGATTCTGACCAAAAACTACATTACACGATCTTACATTGTTTCAAGATTCAAGATTCAAGATGAATACGATCAGGTGCATATATACGAATGCTCAGTGTTTGAGCAACAAATTAGCTGAACTGTGCGAGCTTTGTGACTGTCTTTCACCCGAATTGGTTGCAGTTAATAAGACACGGCTCCAGCACTACATAACTGATGCTAAGCTCTCGATTCCGCTCGCCATCATCCGAAAGCTATTAAAATGATAAGCTAATCGAATCCTTGCAATACATCTCAAGCTGCCAAACTACTTAATCGCCGATAATGGGCGATTTTAATCTCCCGCATCTGTTTTCATGAAGTGAACACTCCCTGCATTCGTTTGAATATAAATTCAAAGAGGTTATCAAAAATACGTCGCCACACAACCACGTTGACCAGCCAACTCGCAAACGGGGTTTTGACCATTTTTCAACAAATTACCTTGTATTAACGCGTGAAGCAACGTGATAGATGATATTCAATATCTGGGAAAGAGTGTCCATACCGTTCTGGTACTCGATTAATTATGTAGTGCGTAAGGATTGAGCGAACTAACAAAATTCTTCAGGGAAATAGAATTTCAATCCTTACCAGTCTCCAGGGTGCACACACTCAGGAGTTTGATTTCATGGATTCGGGCTTATATTACAATTCTTTTATAAATTATTTGAATTCGAAGATTGACGAAAACTCGATTTCTATACCACACAAATGCAACCACAACTACCATGTTGTTATCAGGAGTAAAACTAAGAAATGGTTACCTATAAAGACAGAGTCTTGAGAAATTCAACGAATTTTGTTAGGAAATCAACTTGGAAGCGATTCTGTAAGATACGGAATCATGTCATGACTCTTGTAAAAAAGATCTCGTCCAGTTCCAATGGAACTTGCTTCAGAGAATGGGAAAGAATCCTAATCCATCAAATATCCAGCATGTCGTTGATATACACCAATAACAAAAGTTGTTCAAGCTAGAGCCTTGCGACACCTATTTTTATAGAAAGGGTGCTGCCAACACTAACTTCGACTTGTCTACCAGTAAGATATTTCCTTATTCCATTGAACAACGCTCACATTATTCTCTTTTACAGAGACAAAATAAAGTAAAATTCTGTAACAACCTCACGTGGTTCAGCTAATTTGTCAGTTAAACAATGAACATTCGTTTATATGCACTTGATGGTATTTAATTTACAATGTACGATCGTGTAATATAGCTATCGGTCAGAGTCGCAATGTATCGTTTTTAAGTAAGGATTTGACTGTCAGTAACAAGAGTTCTTTCAAACTGTGACTGCGAAGGTACTCTGGATGTTAGCAAGAAGGCACGCTTCGGAACACTGATTCTAACGTCTCTGGGTCTTGTGAGCGGCATGATTCCTTATTAGTATTCATTGCAACAGCCATATCGGCAGTTAAAATGTGATCTTGATAGGTCTGGATCCACTGCCTTTGTAGTTAGCGGATCTAGTTATTTTGAATGAGTTTACAAAAATTGAATCTGGAGATTCATTGACATTAGCAATGCATAACCACTCATTTAAATCATGTTGCTTAAATTCCTAAGGTGATATTAAATCAGCATTTAGGGGGACAGCGACGATGATTAAATTTTGTGCAGTGAATTTTTCCTGACAAGTGAATTGACCTTTTCTTTCACAACAGAGAATGTCGGCTTGGACACGGCAGGTTAAACCGAAAAAGGAAGTGAGTAGATACGCATTGATGATGACTTCTTCCATCAGTTAATCAGTTAACAGTTAACTGCAAGATTATCATGAGGATAAACAACACAGCATGAAAGGTAATTAAATAATTGAAACAGCAAAAAGCGTGCCATATAATACGGAGTAATGTCAATTATATAAAATTGTTTTAATAGGGGGGCTAAAATGAATTTCGAAAAAAGAAATAATGTTAACAGTTTGATCAGTGTCTAGACACTGAAATCGCTGAGTAACCGACGCTTCACTCAATAATCACGAGGACAATTGAACGTAGAGTGATGAATCTTTCTAAACGTTTAACGGACACAACAAGATACACAACACATCGCTTTTCGATGGAACCACAAAAAGCCTCAGACAGTGCTTACAAATGAAATGTTGCCTCTCCAAAAATAGTGAATATATGGAAGGTCAATTCGGGAAAATTCTTACCTTCTAACAGAAATAATAGTTAGCAAATACTTGACAATTGTTTTTAGAAAGTAATTCACCATTCGGTGGAAAATCTTTTTAACAACCGTTAGCATTTGGTGGCTCGATTGCATCAAATAACAGAGACTGATGCAGTATATAGTGGAGAAATAGAAGAATGTCAAAAGTAGCAAGTGAAGTCGATCAATAATTTATAGAAATGAAATAAAAATAATCTATTCCACATATCATTCACGCATATAATTATTTTTGTGCAACTCTTATCTGTTGCATTCCAGATTACTCTCATACCAGAAGATATTTGGGAACATATTGTGTGAATTGGTAGACGCTCTTCTGTGGCATACCACCAAAAGAAATCTAGACGGTCGATTGGCTCGTTAGCCACATACAGTCCTGTGCAAACTGAACTGAACTAAACTGTTCATTATATTTGTAGCGTTTTTTTCTATCTCGGTTTTCAAGGTCTTGTACACGTTAAATAGAGTTCGGTATTTGAAATCCGTCCTGTCTGCTATTTTTCGATACATTATCAAATTTTTATATTAGCAGGAATATTCCAAGTTTAAAAACCAGCTATTGTGTTCATATTTATTGTAAAACGTATTCTGTGTCAATTGTTCTATCTTTGTACTACGGTGTGTGTCAATAGCACTATATTTTTTCCTTCCAATAAACCATCAACATTCTACCTCGATGTACTCTAATATGCAAAGCAAACAATCTGTTTCCAATGGATCGGCGATGTCTACTGGGCTCACAATGAGCATGAAAAACGTGAATCTTCCTACAGTCCCTTTTATCATCCCCAAACCGCCTGTAACCACAACTCAAACATTTCCTCCAGCAAATACTACATCTGAATGCTCCTCTAACTCAAAATCACAATACACTCCATCATTCTATACGGTTCCATCAACTTCAACCGTGCTTCCTCCGCCCTTGGTAAGTTCTTTTCAGTTTATTTTTGGCTAGTTTTTTTCAATTGGGATTCTCAACTTTTTGTATAAGCGTGATGGCGTCTACACAGCTAGGTGCGTATTTATAAGCACACTACGATTTTTCCTAATGAATATGAGTTTAAATTTTATTATATATTATTATGTTTGAAATTAATCTCGCGTGTGTTTCTAGATCCAATTTCGTGATGATATTTTGTTATTTAATCATCCACATTTAATTCTTGGTTGTCTCTTAAGTTCTTAAGTTCTTGATATCAAATGTTATGATATAAAGATTTTGATCCTGGTTTGCCGCTCAAGCTAAAATGGTTTAAACATGACCGTTCAGAATTGTGATTAAATTGTAATTAAACTGTTGAATAATAAAAAAATATGTTTGTCGCTATTGGCCTTATTTGATACATTGATATCACAGATGAGTAAGTACATTAGTCTCACATACTATTTGATTGTGCAAGATTTAAACGTTCACCCAGTGATTGACTTACATTTGGAGATGGCACTTCGTCATTGGACAGAGATCTGTTGTAAATATTTTCCTTTAAAATAATTTTTCGATGATTTAAAACATAGGTTCTACTGGACGCAGTGGTTGATATGGGCTTCGTGCAGTATGTCTTCAATCATACCAGAGTTATAAATATCGTGTGTGTAAGTAAATTTCAATTCGATGCCATTAGACGTTTAGCACATTCAAATTGAATCGCCAATTTGTTCAAGTGCTCACGCCACCGTGAGTTCTCAACTGAATCACAACAGTAGCTTTGCACTAGAGACTATTTCTAGAATGGATTGTTGGAAAGATACACGAATAGCTATTTGCAGTTGGAAAAAGGCTTGATTGATATTTTTAATCAATTAACTCACGTTGACGGTTTTTGGATCGCAATTCAAAAAAGTATAGTAAATAATGGTGTAGCAGCCATTAATAATGATAGCATGAAAGCCTAAGTTTTCGTTAACGAATATGTCGTTGTGTACTCTCTTGAGGATAGTAATCCTCCTTCTACTCAGCGCAAGTGGTTCTTTTACCGCTTAGAAATAGATTCAGTGACGGCTAAAGTTATGTTAGAACAGTTAGACACAGTAATCGCCAAAAACGAATAGTATTCATTCGCTGATATTACATATGCTGTCGAATGTTTTATATCATTCGCTGCCACATTTGTTGCTTGAATAATACACAATTTCCCATGCGGATTTGTTGTTATATCGCGATAGCACCAGTTCTTTATGGAATTACTTTTATTATACTCGGCTAACTGCTATCACGTTTGTACCGTTCTGGAAGTCGTCGCACCATGCATATCTTTCTTAAATGCATAATTGGAAGTTTTCTTGTACTTAAATCTAACCAGAATACCCAAATGGATGTTTTCTAGTCTCTGTTTTTAATTCTGTTCATTATCATCACATCCGGTTCCGAATACCTGCAAACTGGTAAACTGATTTACGAAATGCGATTAGCAATGAACATAACTGAAAATAATACGGAAAAAAGGTAAAAAACAAGTTTATTGTGCGTAGAAGTTTTAAGTATTGATGCGCTTTTATGGAATCCTTGAGGTATTGCTGTAGTTTAAGTGGTCAATTATCGTGGATGCCAAGTTGCCTTTCTGCTTGCTGCAGACATTCAAATAGAAGCAAACTTACTTTCTTACATCAAGCAGTTTCCTTAATAATATGGAAAAATCCACAGTAAGCCGACAGTTTACTCCTTTTAACATTCATGCCATTTTCTACTGCCAATTTATTTCCTGGATTTAGTTTAAAATGATACCCTAATATTTTATGGCTCGGTCAATTCTTGTGACGACTGCAAAACCGTCAATCTTCCTAGTGCCTCAATATTTTGTATATATTTATTGATTGACCAACGGTAGTGAGCAGCATGCTGAAACGCGCTGGAGTCTCACTACCATTTTCATTTATATTTCCCCGTCATATCTGTTTAGGCCTCGGCAACCTGACAGTATCTTAGCCCACGTTCAGTCTCGGACTGTGCTTTCATACCATATACATTTATTGTCCTTGTAGGAATATCCTATGGTGTTGTATAGCTATAAGCTTTCTATACCATAAATTCTTTAATCTAGAATCTAGATGGCAATGGTTTTGCTGGGTTGATTCACGTCTAATTACATTTTGTTACATTGCTCGTCGCCGGTATTTTGGTATAACCGGGAACACATTACGGCCGTACTCAACTATTGTTTTCTTCATTTTATTTTCAAACCATATCGGATGGGCATTATCCAAGCTCAAATGCACAGTACAATTGTTAGTACATTGCTCGAATCAATGTTTGCGATTTAATAAATACCTCGTTACGTAAGGTATATATGCCTTCTTTTTTATAGCACAAATCAAGTGACATCTATGCTGGTAACAAACTAAGACGCGGATATTTCTTTCATTTTATTTCCAATCATCGCTGGAGACGCTTCAGTTTCGCATCACTTATATAACATTGATGAAAACACTTATAACTACTTACATACCAGACTAAATTTATTTTAATTTTATCGAACTTTCGTTATCGTAGATAATTTGGTCAACCTCACCTCGTTGTTATTTTCAAAACCCATCTTTTGGCTTTTTTAAACAGACTTTATCCAACAACAGTGAATCTTCGCGCCCGCGGTATGTCCTACCACCCGACATCTCATCACCCTCACAGTATTCACAGCTACCTTCGGCACCGAGTTACTCTAATGTCGTTACAACAACCGTGGACTCCACTGAGCAGTTTTCTGGCGTTCCTTCAGAAGCGACATCAACCTCAAGTATGTCTTTATTTCATAAACAAAATGTCGCCGCTAAACTTCTTTCGCCATCATCGTTTATTTTCGCTGTTTAATTGCTGACCTGTAATCAGCTTTTTCGTTAATGCCATCATTTTATTAGTAAAAAATAACATCTCTTCATCACATTTTTTCTCATCGATGTACGATGATATACATCCGTAAACGTAGCAGGGTGATTTTAGTAGATCGTCTTTTTTATCATTTTTTATTCGTGCCTCTAATCGACCAATCTCTCTACTTTTAATACATTTGTTATGTTTATTATGTGGTAAACATTAATATGTATATGGGGATTAGGAAGTAAGATTAGAAAGTAAAATATTTACACACGCATTTAAGGACCCTTTCAAACGAAGCAGTTTCTAACTCAAGGGCAAGCCGATCAATTTCCGTGTTCACAATGAAATTGTTCAGGGTTCTTTCCCCACCGTCTACGTTTGTGAACTGGAAACCAAAGCAGAATTCGCTATGACAGTTGTCGATAATCAACATGTTTTTTACAATTGAGCTGTATAATCCGTTCTGGTTGAAAGAACAGTTCTCACTCGAACCAATCACTTCTTTATCAAGTTCCATTTCGAATTTTTGTTATCGAATACGCACGTGTAGGAGAGTTATCCTAAGAGCTTAACCGCCACACCTCGTTTGCCATCCATTGTGCTCTATTTTGCATATCTAAAATGTGAGAAGCGCTACGCTTTTTGCATGGTTATTTAATTATCCTTCGTGACGTGAACGATAGAGACCTTTAACTTCGATCACATTATTAGAGCCCAATTCTATTTAGTGTTCAATATTGAGCGTTTGCCGCCTAGCCATTTTTTTATTCAAATGCATTCTGGTCTCATCTGTGCATGGTTGCCATCGTTCTAAAACGTGTGTTAATAGTGTGTTTACACACTGGCGTTCATCTCAAAATAGATGCAACAGTGCCTGGTTTGAAATGCTAATCGATTTGTTTTGAATACACGAGTTAGTGGCATACTCATGTGTGTAAACGAATTCTCTGCAAACAGGAATTCTTGAGCTTTTACTTGCCTAATTTAATTCGATTTTTATCCGATTCTGGTTCCATCTCGAATTCAGAGATTTGACACTAGCGTCAAAGTATGATTCAGCACATAATCAACTTTTCACATTTGCCTGTTGCCAGCTTCCTACAGACCTGTCAGTCCGTGTTGGTTTTATGCCTCCAATGTAAATGGGATCCGTGTATGGTGGCCTTTCTCACGTTTCGATTCCTGCCAGCTGGAGAACGCGGCGTCTCGTCTTCAATCAAGCTCAGAATCATCAAATTTGGAAGGGGAAACTGAACGTATTATACCTGTTGAAGGTGGTCGGTATGACGTATCTCTGACGAATCGTGAGCGTTATGCTGTGTATTGGGATGAGCCTGTTAGTGAAGTTCGTCGTGCAACATGGTTCTATCGGTAGGCTTTGTTTCACGTATTTGAGTGCAGCGATGTCGTACATAACTTGTCCATGATTAAGCAATTTTATTTATTCTAATGGCTTGTTAATGTTTTGTTTCTTACAAAGAATACGAGAACGAAGATTGGACTAGGCCAAGCAGCATTGTGTTAACGAATCTCGATAGGGCTTATTCATAGGCATATAACTCCAGGTTCGTAAATGTAGAGACAATCAACGTGTACCATTCGAATATGGCCGACGGTCATCTCTTCACCTACCGTAGCAAACCGCCTAACTCAGCTACACAATCGATTTAGCACCATATACATAAAAAGCAATGTGCGATGTTTGATATTTGTTGCATTTGGGCTATATCGCAAACTTGCACCGGTTAGTCCGATGTGTTGTGTGTGTGCTGCGTTTTGAGACTCATAGTTTGACCCATTTTGCGATTTAATCGTATTCTTCGGATCGCTGAAGTTCGATGGGAGCTGGATGTTTTAGATTGCATGTTAAGATCACCGATAAGCTGAGATATGGTAGACAGGCTGTGAACTGGTAATCCACTGTTGCGTAAGGTTAGCACGACCAATCTGTTAGATCACGTGCCCTCACATGTGGATGGGGTTAAACCCATGGGCTCGAAACAAAATCCGCATTTGCGTGCATCCGTGTGTGATGAAAA
Organism: Atriophallophorus winterbourni; assembly: GCA_013407085.1. Classification (NCBI taxonomy): domain Eukaryota; kingdom Metazoa; phylum Platyhelminthes; class Trematoda; order Plagiorchiida; family Microphallidae; genus Atriophallophorus; species Atriophallophorus winterbourni. Next base: position 60,851 of record JACCGJ010000221.1, on the reverse strand, counting down.
TGCGTGAAAATATGAAGTAAATTAAATGATAAAAATAAATCGCCGATGATGGATGAAGCATGCACGATGAAGTTTGGAAAATGATAACGAAATGGCGGTAAACCTCAAAACAATTCAACAAGTGTTAGGTACAAGGAATATAACAAATTGGAGAATTAGTGTGGCTTTGTTTAAGATATTTGAGAGGTCTTTCGCCTCCTTTCGAGAAAGTAATAAATGTAAATTTTCTGTTGCGTGTCATCTCGTTGATATCGCGTATTTTTTTGTGAATTGCAATGGAACCACTTCGATTGTTCATAGAATTTGTAGCATCTGTTTAGTTTCAATAACCTGGGACAACATAGTATTATTGAAATTAATTCT